>WBZZ01002499.1:42500-53244 GCA_019918135.1 Paulinella micropora | reverse complement strand
GTGTTACAATCCCCGAAGATAGCTCAATAAAAAGTCGGTAATACAACCAGACACAAATCCCCAAAAGAGAATGATGTCTCGTTATATTAGCTCAGTGAAGCCGAAAAGAAAACGGCAACAGACCAAGGTTAAAATGGCATTAGGTCAAATCCGGCCAAACGATATTGAAAATAATGGGAAAAAACTAGGTGCACCTGACACCAGAAAAAGGTACTTTTTACCGGCTATCCGGGGGTGATGCCTACAGTACCCCTTCCCGTTTTTATGACGGAAATATGCAATATTTTCGTCATATAATTGCTGATTTCTTTTCTGCACAAACGCTACGGGGTGTCGCAACTAAGTGCATTAACCCACGGATAGACGGTGCAGTGGATATATAAAACGCATACGCCAGACACGAGTCAACTATAAATCTCCAGCCTCGTTTTTGTAAATAAAAACTCCTCCTTCCACACTTGTTGTCCCCCCCGTAACTTAATTCTGAGGCAGTATGTCAAGAACAAATAGTATTACTATTGCAATAAAAGCAGCGTTATAATTTTTCTCCTTCTCCAAAAACACTTCCGATCAGTAAATACATTGTCTTTTAATAACATACCCTTGTATTCAATCGGTTACCTTAATATAGTACTAGGGGGCCAGACCTAATAACTATATCCAAAGCCGGGGTGAGTGAGCCCGACCATGCGATATGCCGACACAAGTAGAGACGGACCGTGCTGGTATGACGATATTAAGTATATCCAAAGAAAAAAATTTAATATGTCTACTATGAGAACATTTTTTGAGAACATCACCCTGGATACTTGAAGCAGGGTCGTACCAGGAACACCATCGCTAAACTCACAAGCGATCCCCTTATACGGTGTCGTATCCATTTGCCGATTGACCCTCGCACTCATATGTTGCGATAAAAATGCCAAGTAACAACAATGGTATAAAAACATTTTAATAAGACATGATCTGACATGGGCACTATGAGATTAATCCACATGCAGCTTTCAATGTCCGACGCGTGATAAAAGAAAAAAATGTCACTTACTGCCTTCGTCGCCTTGCGCGAACCCCTTTGCCAGGTGGCGGGCCGCCAACAAAAGTCAAGTCAAACTTCGACTCCTCCAGAATGTCCCATATTTTGTTAGGGATGGCGCCCAAAGATAAGTCAAAAGGAATGTCAAGCACTCCTCTAGGCAGTGACTGAATAGTCCACGCAGTGTGGTCTTTGTCTCGAAGGGTAATAGTATCATCCCATGTCTCGAGATTTTTCGCGTCTTTGTACACCGGTAAATATTGTCTAGCTTTTGGATCCTCAACAGGGTCCATGCTTCTCCAAAAATGGAGTACCGGTTGTATCGTTTTTGCTGCTAAGGATCTCTTCGATGTCCGTGCTGCCCGTGTAGTCTGCGGGACCGCCACAGCTCGCATGAGATAAAGATCTGAGAGAGTGTCATCGGCAACATGAGATTCTGCCGGTCTCAACAGATAAAAAGCGTCTCGGACCCACTTGATGGCCGCAATCACCTCTCCTTCCTTCCATCGCACATGTCGAATGTCCACATTACCCGCGTTCGGGTTAGTGTCCTTCTCCCCTCCTCCTCCATGGACATCCGTCGCTCGCGTCGACCTTGCCACCTTCCTCGGTTGGTCGAAGATGAGATCGTTTTGCGCTCTCCTCCTCTGCGCCTCCGTGAACTTCTCCTTCGTACCGCCGCGGACTATGGGGGCTTTAGACTGAGTCCCCGCCGCGCTTTTGCGGTTTGAGTCTTCCTTACTCTCCTTCTCGGTCTCCTCCTTCTCCGTGACAGGTGCCCGATAGGCATTCTCCTCCTCTAAGGTATCCTCCTTCTGTATAGGCGGTACCTCTTTGAAGTCCTCCTTCATCCGTTTCAACGCCTCCTCAACGGATTCATCCTCAAGTAAGAAGGGGTCATATTTGATCAGCCTTCGAACATTCACAATCTGCACCTTCCCTCTACCCCTGATCTTATAATTCAGAGGTCCCATCTGTTCCATGATCTGGTATGGTCCTTTCCAGTGGGTAAACAGCTTAGAGCTAACCCCCTTAGGGACTTGAGGATGGTACAAGAGTACAATATCCCCAACCTGGAAACGGACTTGATCTAAGTGCGCTTGTCGCACTCCTTGTGCGTCAGTCTTTCTGCGCTCCGCCTCCCTGTGCGCCGCAACTATTTGTTCCGCCTCCATCTTCGCTCTTAGTCTCATCCCGAACAACTCATCCTCATCTGCCCAAGTGTCTTTTGGATGCAGAAGTGAGGTTGGGATATTAGGCTCTCGGCCGTAAACCAATTGATATGGCGAGACTGAGCTCCTGGCTCCTCCTAATGCCGATGAGGGTAGACAGTTCATTGCAAAGGCAAATGAAGGTGCTGCCTCCACCCAGGCTCTCTGATTCTCCTTCTTCATACAGTACAGCTTAAGCGAGGCTTTGAGAGGTCTATGTACCCGCTCGATCTTGCCATTCGCTCTCGGGTTATAGGCAGTAACATATTGCCATTTCATCCCGTAGTACTTAGATAGTCTGTCGATGACTTCATTATTAAAGTCAGAACCTCGATCAGAACATATCTTTCTAGGCACTCCGATCTGCGAGACGATCCTATCGATCAGAGCCTCCGCAGTTGTCTTGCCTGTAGCGTCCTTAACAGGAACAACCCAGACATAATTGGTGGCTCGATCTATTGCGGTAAGAAGGTATCTGTACCCTTCTGCCGATTCGGGGAAAGGTCCCACATGATCGATGTGTAAAAATTCAAACATCCCGGCGTGTAACGGGAATGTACCGATCAGGCCAAAGTTCGCCTTCAGCGGTGTCTTTGTGGTTTTGCATGGGATGCATGCGTCCACTTCCCTGTCTATCTCCTCCTTCATCCCTTTCCACCAAAATCGCCTCGCTATGAACCAATGAGTTCTTTGTCGACCCGGATGTGCCAGTAAGGGGCAGTTATGGGCTGCGACATATATAAAGCGCCTCAACTTCTCTGGTACCCAGAGAGTCCATTTGTCAGGCTGTGATGCAAATTTGCCATGCTGGCCCTTGTACCACAATAGCCCATCTCTCCACGCCATCTCCTTCATCTGATCTTTGATCTGTGGAGTCTTTTTAAGCTCATTAGGGTTCTTGTATAACGTTATGAGTTCCTTGAACTCCGGATCCGTCGCCTGTTGCTGCCTCCACGCGGTAGGCGAGGCGATATGAATAGTACCGTCCTCCAACTTTATTCCTACCCTTTCCGGGTCTTCATCAAGCTCGCTTCGATTTTCCTGTGGAGGTTCAGTACAGACCTCAGTCGTCTCCTCCTCTTCTTTTATATTCGCCTTCGCGTTCTCGTATGCCTCATAAGACCACTCAGCGTCTTCGAGAACATGCGCCTCACAGCATATGCCATGCTCCGGGCCTTGAGGACTATATCGTAGACCCGTGCGGTCATAACGAACGCCTCTTGCCATCTGCATCGCCTCTATGTGGCTCACCTCGTATACCTTGTCCGTGGACAGGTCCATCATCTCCACTGATGATACGAGAGCCGACACCTCCGACTGAAACTCTAGCCTGGAAAGGCTATCAGCGACTACGTTTTGCTTTCCCGGTAAGTAGACCATCGTGAAATTGAAACATGACAGGAAAGCTTGCCACCGCGCCAAACGGCCGGTTTGTTCATGATTCATCAACCAAAGAAGGTTGTGATGATCGGTCCTAACCGTGAATAGAGGTCCTCCCCACAAGTATTCTCTGAGCCTCTTGAGAGCCCATACTACTGCCAACGCCTCCCTCTGTCGCGTGCAGTAATTTCGCTCCGCCGCACACAGCTTTCTACTAATAAACATGATCGGGTGCAACTTTTTCTCCTCATCTTCTTGTTGCAGCACCGCGCCAATCGCAAACTTAGATGCATCCGTGTCGACTACGAACGGTTTCGTAAAGTCGGGCATCATAAGTACTAATCCGCCGTCCTTGGGATCTTTATAAATGATATCTTTGAGCGTATTAAACGCCTGCAAAGCCTCCTCATCCCACTTCTCAAAGTCTCCAAAATCAATCATCTTCTCCAGCTTAGCCCGAGTTGCACCCCAATCGGGTATGAACTGGCTGTAGTACTGTGCCATCGCAAGAAAAGAGTGTAACTCCGTGCGATTCTTTGGCAACTGTCTACTCATGATCTCCTCCCTCTTTTCGCGCGATATCGAGACCCTATTATGAGAAATCTCGTAACCCACATACGTCACACTTGTCCTGGCAAGCTGACATTTCTTTAGGTTGCATTTCAGGCCAAAAGCTCCGATGCGCCTGAAGACATCTGACAAGTGATCGATATGCTCTTCCATTGTGTTAGAGTATACGATGATGTCATCGATGTAACAAAATGCATATTCTCCCGCCTTCTGTCCTCTCCTTCTCATAAAACCATCCTCCGACTGGTCGTCATATTGACCGCTCAACATCTTCTGCATCGCCTTCTGAAAGAGCCCCGGGGCCTGTTTGGGTCCCATTGGAAGCACCTTCCACTGTTATATTTCCATACCCACAACGAATGCAGTCAGCCATCTGGATTTCTCGTCCAGTGGTATCTGCCAGAAGCCGTTCTTAAGGTCAATGACCGAATAGAATTTAGCATTCCGCAGCACCCTTCTGCCTTCTTCTAAGGTCGGCAGAGTATTTCTCTCTTCCTCTAGCACCTTATTCACACGGGCATAATTGATCGTCAAACGCCATTCTCCTCCTGGCTTAGGGACGATTTTCGGTTGAGAGACAATTGGAGATGTAGATCTCTCAATAAAGTCCTCATCGAGCAACATTCTCACATTCTCCTCCGCTATTTTTGCCTCATGTATGCTCAAATTTGCCCTCCGTGGTGCCGGAGATGGCTCCGCACCCGGTATCTTGTAAATGACAGCAGTGAAGTCATCCGACTTTACACCACCTGCCCGAGGAGGGTCGAAAATTTCTCTGTACGCCTCCATCTTAGCTTTGAGAAACTCCTTCTCTCTCTCCGAACCCACTCCTTCTTCTAAAATTTTCCGCGCCGCCGCTTGGAAATCTTCCTCCGACATCTTCTTATGCTCCTTGAGGGGCGCTAAGTCCTCCTCCAAACTCAAATCTTCCTCGGACAAATCGTCTAGTCCCGTTCTTTCATACGTGACTGTGTCCGGCTCATCATCATGACCCAGCCCGACAAGCATATCAATAAGGTTCGCGTATTGTATCGGAGCCTTACGGGTGTAGAAACCATCGAAGCATGTGAAAGCTTGAGGTATCAATTTCAACTTGTCCTGGGCTCTGAGCTTTTGCTTGTATGCACTGCTCTGCTCCCGAGACCCGAGTCGACAAGCCACCACTAACTGTTGCTTGCGAGAAGGAACAGGTATAGGATGATCAATAAGCCGGTCCCTTATCTCCTGTGCCCAGATCGCCTTCTCATTGTATGGCAGAATGACAGTATACGGCTTGTTACTCTCAAATAGAGTCCGTAGACACTTTTTCACTTCAGTTAATGAGCGCGGCCAGGTAGGCACATCGCCCCAAAAGTTCGTGATAAAAGTTTTAATGTCATCCGCTGGAGTATCGGGGATACGCCCCTTCCTCCTTGGCACAAACGCCTCTCTCTTCTCATCTGACACCTTCGCATGGTAACAGTAGCCATTAGTAATATGGACATCTGCCCCGCCACCTTCTGCGAATCTGGCCAACGACGGGCACTGTTTCGCAACACATATTATCTCCTCATTACGCGCTACGACTAAGTCATCAATAGATTTTCTGTCCCATGCGGGAATCGTAACCGTATACGCCTGCATCTCCGTCTCCCAATTGTCGGTCCAGGTCAGTTCCTCCGGCACTGTGACATAGGGGTGTACATAGGCTTCAGTTGCCTCATGTACGAAGGCCAACTTTTTCCTCTCCGTTGCTAGACTCAGCTCAAAAGCCTCGTATGAGTCAGTAGCAGTCATCGGATTAATATCCTCCTCCTCTCCATTCTTCACTCCATAAATCACCCGCCGTGCGGCGCAATCGATCACAGCCCCCATCGTAGCCAATTGGTCATACGACAGCAGGATTGAACCGTGGTAATCGGGGACAACATAGAGGTCCGCACGATATACTCGACCGGATTTCAATTTGAAAATTAATGTGACGATGCCCGTAATTTCCGTACGGCTGCCTACCCCTTTTAGGGTCCCCTTTGTTTTTCTAATGTTTTTGTCCACCCATGTCCGGTGACTATTCAAAAACTTCTGGCCGGCAATATTAATATTCGCCATCGTATCATTACCAACTTTCAATGTGGTTTGTAAAGTTTCACAAAAGAGGTCAGTGTAGCATAGCGCGTCTGGTCTATGTAAACTAGCCGCTAGCGCATGAATTTTTCGTTCTAGGGTTTTGAGTCTAAGCTCAAGTTCCTTGTCCTCTTCTCGTTCTCCCCCCTTTTCCGCCAACTTAACTTCTTGAGTCTCCGGGGCTTCCGGTATCTCGAGTGTCTTTTGGACAGAGTCTGGTACACCGAGTGTACTCGTGTCTATAGCAGAGACTATTGAGTCCTTTGGCGGGGGTACGGTCCGCTGCTTCTTCGTAGGAGGAGACCTAGCCTTTGGTTTCGGCTTCCTCTCCTCCATCGCCTTCTTCGCCTTCCTATTCGCATCATTTATCATATTAGCTCTCGAAGGATGAACTAGCAAGTGCTTACCTTGAGGCTTGTGAGGCTGTGTGCCTTCACCTTCACGTCTGGGAGGAACGGAACCGTTCGTATCCTGTTCATCAACAGTAGGCATAACTGTGACTGTCGGATTAAAAAGAACAGTTTTTATCTCCTTCTCTCTCTTCTTTTCCTCTCTCTTCTCCTCCCGTCAGTCTACGACGACAACACGCTCACCTGAGCCGGTGTCTTCGTCTTGCCGTCCCCCCTCCGTAGCGGTATAAGCTTGCTGGGGATAGTTGGAGCTGGAACTGGTGCTATAATTCCAGTATCCGTGTCCTCTGGGAGGGCGCGCTGGGGTCCGTCCTCCCCTTCCACGAAAGCCTCGTCCTCGTGGTGCCGCCCCTCTTGGTGTCCCTCGGGACCCTCGTGACGATCCTCTCGTCTCTCCTCCTCCTCTAGTCGGCGCCTTTGATCGGCCCGATGTCTCTCTCTTCTCCCTTCTCTTCATTCTGTCAAGGAAGTAAATGATGGCCTCCCGGAACTCCGCATCCGAGACCATATTCGCATTCCACCTCCCCTCCTCCAACTCCTTCTTGTACATGGCGTACATGGTCTTTTTCATGCCTTCGAGCTCTCTAAGGAAAAGATTTCGCTGCCTATCATCAAGAGAGTCGTGGCTGAAGAGGCAATTGCCTACTCCTTTCTGTGCCTCATGCTTACACGCCATGTATGAAAAATAGCGGTAGCACGGCGTCGGCTCATCATCTCTCCCCCTCTTGAGACCTGCCGTTCGAGTTGCATGTGCTGCTTGAGCACCTCCAACCCCCTGTGTCGCGGCACTGGAGAATGACTCGGTGGCCGTGTCCTATTCGGAACACGCGTCGAGCACCTCCTTGAACAGGTCGCCCGGCGGAGTAGCCGCTACAGTCCTCTCGTATATATTCGTTTCTAAAAAATCCGCCGTCTTCACCGCCGTGAAGGTCGGACAGGACTGTATGATCCTTGCGAGCTTGCTCGGGTGTCGTGTACACAAAGCACTCAGGAAGTACAAAATGATAGACTTCCGGCTATAAAAGAGCCCGTACTTGGCGCTGACCTCAGTGAGGATCGCTGCCAACCTCGTGCCAATGCCCAGCCCTTCGTTCACCTCTTGAAAAATCTCAAACCCAATCAAAGTACCAGTGCACAGGTGCTGATACCCATGAGTTTTAAAGTATTGCAAGAGGACGGCAACTGGCACCGTGCATTGCAGGTCTGAGGCTGCTCTCCTAGCCGCCACCTCTACCGCTCTCATCGCCTTGTACTCCCCAACATCAAACCCTTGTGTGATGATTGATGGGTCCAACAAGGTGTACAACGCCTCATACTCCTGTGTTTCGTCCGTTGGATGCTGCTTCATACAAGCATCAATTCTTCTGAGCTTGTCTCGAAGGTTCGCATCCGTGTCCTTCTGACTCGCTGTCTCTGCATACAGCGTCAGAGCAGTGGCATCGGACTTTGTATATTTTTGGAAGGCCTGTATGATAGCCTGTCTGTCCTTTTTGTCATTACTGTTGACAATAACAGTGGTAGGCGCTGAGCTAGTCGCAGGGGCCGAAGGGGCTGTGTGGGCTGACGGGGCGGAGCGGCCCGAGGGAGCCATATAAGATCCAGAGGAATATTTCGGTCCCTTTGTTCCCGCCGCCTTGGCTAATGCAATCTTTGCCTCCATCTCCTTCTTTTCTTTCTCAGCCGCTAGCTCTTTGATATACAGCTCTTGGGCATGATGAAAAAAAGACAGGATCTCAGCTGCCTTCCGAAGGAACAAGGCCTTCTCCGCCAACTCCTTCTCTCCCGCTTTATTGGTGGGGGGTGGTGCGGCCGTCCCCTCCAAGATCGTATGATCCTTCGTGAAGACCCACCTCTTCCATGCGTCATCCTTCACCAAGGCCGCATGCAGCTTCTTCATCCTCGTCACCCCTCCAGCTTCGCTTTCTATTTCCCTCAGGGCCGGGTGAAGATCCCTGCCAAACTGGGTGTGTTGGAGTTACCCAGGTCCACTAACTTGGCCTCCATAAGTTTCAGAGACACATCCATGACATTGATCTGTCCTTTTGGATTCCTGAACTTAAACTCCTTTTCCACTCTCTTTATTGAATCAATGTCCTGACCAGGATCGAGCAACCTAGCCAGTGCTCTTGTGTTCCATGGCAGCACAGTCTTTCCAGTCTGGTACTCAAAGAGTATAGCACACTCAAACACTGTCCATGAGAGGTCGAGTAGCTCCAGTAAAGACATATTGTCCCCAAATGAGACATGTTGCACCTGTAACTGTGCACCGTCGTCTCTGAGGAATTCTGCCAGAGGCAGAGCTTGCCTTGGGAGAGGGTAACAGATGTCCTCCTTCTTCAAGGGTTGTCCCCATCGCATTTCTTGGGGAATGTATAGCCATTTATAGGCCTCATCCTTCCCTTTCTTCTCCTCAAACTCCTTCTTACTTAGTTTGCCATATTCGGCCACAAACCTCGCTTCCTCTCCTCCCTTCTCCTCCTCCTCGACTTCCTCTGCTCCTCCTGTGTCAAAGGAAGGCGCAGTAAAAAATTGATTCTCTGCTCCTCCTGTGTCAACGGAAGGTGCCAGATCTCCTCCTTCTGCATGAGGGTCAACGAACTCCTCTTCGTTTCCTGGGGTTCGCTCACTCTCCCCCCCTTCTTCCTGCCAGTCTTCAGACCTAGTAGACATGGACGCTGAAGGAATACGGGTGAGACAGAGTTGTTTCTACCCCGTAATTGCTCTGTTCGTCTATGAGGAACGAATAGCGAGAAAAAACGATAAGACAGTATAGAGAGAGAGCGTCTCACCTCTATGTCTTATGTGGTTTTTTTTTTTTTTTTTTTTTTTTTTTTTTTTTTTTTTGTGAGAAAGAAGTAATCTGTACGACTTTCTCTGAAAATTTGATCTCCTTCTCCACTCCTCTTTTCTTTTCTCTTTTTGTTGTTGTATCTGTTATGAGGTACGAGGACCTATGTACAGATAATGTCAAAGAGGCTAGAGAAGCACTCTTTGAGAAGTCGACTTGTCGTCTGACACTTGTTCAGACCTATTGTCGAAAGACAGTCAGAGATTTGCAAAAATACTCTGATGTGTGTGGTTTGAGAGGCAACAAAGTGCACAGACTTGAAAGGTAGAGTACTACGCTCGTGTCCTTCAAGTTTGTTTGTAACTGTGAGTGTTTGCTTGTACGTCTGTTGACCTACTCTGTCTCTGTCTCAAGAGAGAACAAAAGAACAGCTACGAGGTCTGGTGTCTGGCCTCCTGGTGAGGACACAGATACAGGCTGTGGAGAGGGTACTGAGACACCTACTCACAAACGCCTAGACGTCTAGTTTTGCAAAAAGAGCTGTGTGGGGATGTGCTGGAGTATTTGTTTTTTTGGAACACCTACTCAGAAGAGATAGGTCTGTCCAATTTTTCTTTCTGCTGTTCCAAAAACAAGCCAGAAAAGAAATCAGCCTTGTGCTGGTGACTCCAATGTTACAATCCCCGAAGATAGCTCAATAAAAAGTCGGTAATACAACCAGACACAAATCCCCAAAAGAGAATGATGTCTCGTTATATTAGCTCAGTGAAGCCGAAAAGAAAACGGCAACAGACCAAGGTTAAAATGGCATTAGGTCAAATCCGGCCAAACGATATTGAAAGTAATGGGAAAAAACTAGGTGCACCTGACACCAGAAAAAGGGTACTTTTTACCGGCTATCCGGGGGGGTTGATGCCTACACTAGTTACCTATCAACAATTATGTGACTGTGGATAGGAAAAAGCTGTCAAAGCAAATAAAGTTTCAGATATGGGGGAAAAAAGACAATAGTTAACATTTCCTAAAAAGTTAACCGCTAAAGGGAAATATTTGAAATTGATCTGTTATTAATAACGGCAGTTGAAAACGTAACAACTACAAGTCAGTTATGACAGTTCATTAATAAACGGAAAAATGAAGTAACGGAACTAAAAATAGAACTGTAAACTTGAAGTAAAAACTTGAAAAAAGTTTAACACAATATTAATGTTTCGGTCCGGTACGGTATTCATTCCGATAACTCCCCCCC
>WBZZ01002499.1:25000-32500 GCA_019918135.1 Paulinella micropora | reverse complement strand
GCGGGCAAGTCTTAAGCTATGTCTTGCTCGCACATCCACACTCCCTTGTCAGCCCTGCACTAGCTGTGTTTCGGAATTGTCGCAGCTGGTGCAGCGTGACTGAAGACTACCATTCGTAGGCCCTTGATACACTCTCAAACTGTTCGGAAAAGCCCTACCAGCCTTCGATACCGCGTCCTGCGGGAAACCGCAAGGTGCAGCAGGCGAGGTAACGCTCGTTAGATGGTAAAAACTCGAAGGATATGACCACGCAGGGAATAATTGATAACCCGCAGCCACGTCCTTGTGAGGCTCTTGTGAGGCTACCCCGCGCACGGCTCCTAATTGGTTCACTAACGCTGCTCCGCTAAGCGGACCCGGTAGTCATCCGTCGCCGCTGTCCAGTGGTAGCCTGGCAAACGGCAAAGGTTCAGAGACTAGACGGGACGACCGGCGCGAAGGTTGTCGCCTTGGATGACGCTCGAGGGTTGGTGTAGCTCTCGGGCCCGAGCCTTGGCGGGGCACGTGATCACGGACACGTGTCTGGAACCAGTCTGAGCTCTCCAGCAAGGGAGGGTTCAGACTGCACATTTCCGGGGCCAAGGGCATCTCCAGCCCGCTGCCCAGTTTATGAAACTGGTGGCGGGGTGGAATGGATGCCTACGTCTTCGGATATGCAGAACCGATCGATCATATCTATTCTTTCTGTCGATCTATCTATTTATCTGTCTATCTATCTATCTATCTATCTATCTATCTATCTATCTATCTATCTATCTATCTATCTATCTATCTATCTATCTATTTATCTATCCATCTATATCGATCTACCTCCTATCTACCTCCTATCTACCTACCTACTATCTATCTATCTATCTATCTATCTATCTATCTATCTATCTATCTATCTATCTATCTATCTGTCTATCTATCTATCTATCTATCTATCTATCTATCTATCTATCTATCTATCTACCTACCTACCTACCTACCTACCCACCTACCTACCTACCTACCTACCTACCTACTACTTGCCTACCTACCTCTACCTGCCTACCTACTTACCTACTTATACCTACTTACATATTTATCATCTCTCTCTCTCTCTCTCTCTCTCTCTCTCTCTCTCTCTCTCTCTCTCTCTCTCTCTCTCTCCCTCTCTCTCTCTCTCTCTCTCCCTTTCTCTCTCTCTCTCTCTCTCTCTCTCTCTCTCTCTCTCTCTCACACACACACACACACACACATACACACACACACTCACTTTCTCTCCCAACGCGGTCACAGACATGCATGTATGTATTTATTTTAGGTTGCATCTGCTTATAACTATACTAGCAGCGAATGTCACTACTACAGTCGATATCTTGGCCTGAACGACCCCGCTCTGACATGCGATAGCATCCTCAGCAGTCCCCCGTGGGTCCCGAGGGTCCCGAGGTAAGACAGACAGATAGATAGATATTAATTTTAGATTAGATATTAATTTTAGATTAGATTTAGATTAGATTTAGATTAGATTAGATTAGATTTAGATTTAGATTAGATTTAGATTTAGATTTAGATTAGATTTTAGATTTAGATTTAGATTAGAAAGTAGATTTAGATTTAGATTTAGATTAGATTTGATTAGATTTGATTAGATTTGATTAGATTGGATTAGATTTAGATTTAGATTAGATTAGATTAGATTAGATTAGATTAGATTAGATTTGATTAGATTAGATTGGATTTGGATTTGGATTTGATTTGATTAGATTAGATTTGATTAGATTTAGATTAGATTAGATTAGATTAGATTAGATTAGATTAGATTAGATTAGATTAGATTAGATTAGATTAGATTAGATTAGATTAGATTTAGATTTAGATTTAGATTTAGATTCAGATTTAGATTCAGATTAAGATTAGATTAGATTAGATTAGATTAGATTAGATTAGATTAGATTAGATTAGATTAGATTGGTAGGTAGGTAGGTAGGTAGGTAGGTAGGTAGGTAATCCTTCGTCTATCTTTCTCTCTATCCTTCCTTATCTTTATCTATCCATCTGTGTGTCTACGTATGAATATTTCATATTGTATGTATGCATGTGCGTAAATTTGCAGAGTGACGATTTTACTGTGAGTGGCGATTTTACTGTGATGAAAGCCCTGGCCTTCTATAAAAAGGACAATAACTGCTGCATGGATGGCAAAACACGTTGCACAGGATGGCAAAACTATTCTTTCGTCTGCCTCGATGCCTACACACACACAGTCGAATGACGCAATGGTAGTCATTGCGGGACTGGACGATTCCGACTTAACTTGCGACGATAATGTAACGGCCTGCGATAATACGTACGTGCATGCGTGCATACATGCATACGTACATGCATACGTACACGATAGATAGATAAGGAATCACGAAATTCATACACAAATACATACAAAGATACATACATACATACATATATAACATACATACGTAACATACATACATACATATATACATATATACATACATGCATACATACGTACATACATACATACATACATACATACATACATACATACATACATGCATACATACGTACAATCAATCACAGCCCCCATCGTAGCCAATTGGTCATACGATAGTAATATTGACCCGTGGTAACCGGGGACGATATAAAGGTCCATGCGGTATACTCGTGCGGATTTTAATTTAAAGGTCAGTGTGATGATTCCCGTGATGACCGTCCGGCTACCCACTCCCTTCAGAGTGCCAGTCGAATCTTTCATATTTCCGTCCACCCAGTCCCGGTATCGATTAAAAAAACTTCCGGCTGACAATATTAATATTCACCATCGTATCACTACCAACTTTTAATATTGTCTTCAATGTTTCACAATAAAGTTCCGTATAACACAGAGCATCGGGCCTGTGTATATTGGCTGCGAGAACAAGAACTTTACGTTCCAAATTTTGGAGTCTTGTCTCTAAGTTTTTCAACTCCTCCTTCTTCTCCTCCTGCTTCACCTCATTAACATTTTTATTATTCTGCGGTACTGGTGCGTTTACTATGTGAGCGACATTGTCTTGTGGTACTTGAGTACACACATTGTCTTTTTGCTCGCCACCCGCCGCGACCGTAGACATTGAGTCTGTTCGTGGTTGTTTGCTTGGCCGAGGCGATACGTCTGGCTCCTCGCCTCCATCGCAAGTCTCGCCTTCCTATTTGCATCAGTTATCATTGGTAACAGTGATGTATGAACGGATATGAGACTACCTTGGGGCTGCAGTCTCTGTGTACCCACATCTTTGTATTCAGATTGAGGAAGCGTTGGCCCAGTCTGCACAACAGCATTAGAAAGCACTGTGACTTTAGGGTTAAACTTCACAGTCTTCTCCTTCCTCTCTTCTCCCCCCTCCAGTCATTCCACCACCTCGAAACGATTACCTTGAGTAGTGTCTGGGTAGGATGACGTATCGGTCTCCGAGGCAGTGTTGTAGGCCTGAGCTCGACCGAAATTCGGGTTGGAGCTTGCCCATGAGCCTCCTCCTCCTCTGGGTGGGGGGGCTGGAGCTCGAACAACTCTCCCTCCATAAGGGGTATATTCCCGACCTCCTCTTCCTCTCTGAGGGGTTCCCTGCCACCTCGAGGCTCCTCTCCATGTTCCTCCTCCTCCTCCTCCTCCTCCTCGTCCTCCTGCTCCTGCTCCTCCTCCTCGTCCTCTTTGAGAGGCCTTTAAGTTCTTTTGTCTCTCCCTTTCCTCCTTCTTCTCCTTCATCCTCTTCATGTAGGTAATGATTGCCTCTCGTAACTCCTCATCATCACACATATTGGCATACCAACCTTCGTTCGCAGCGGCAATCTGAAGCATGTTGAAAAGGCCCGGTTCCTTGCCTTCCGTCCTGCTCAGAAAATTTGCCCTTGCTGTTGGGTTCTGCCTATCATGATTGAAAGAGCAGTCTCTGTTCTCCATCTGTGCCTTACACTGCAAGCCCGCGAACCACCTCAAACATGCGGTCTTCAGGTCTGGCTCTCTCTGTCTCTTCCAATCGGCAACTCTGTTTGTGTACGTGGCTTGTGCGCCAACAGGTACACCGCCTGCCTGTGCCGTATGTGCCTCCGTGAGCGAGTCCATGTTGAGCATGCACTCATCACTTCTTGAAACAGTGCTGACGGAGCAACGCTTTGAACCGTATTTTCGAACACGTGTGTCTCGAGGAAGTTCTTGGACTTCACTGAGCTAAACGTCGAGCATTGTTGTATGCGCTGAGTAAGCTTACTCGGGTTAACTGTGTGTAACGCCGAGAAGAAATAGAGGATGATCGACTTGCGGCCATAGAATAGCCCATAGGAGGAAACTACCTCCGTAAGGGTCGCCGCCAAGCCAACAGCACTCCTCAAACTCATCGCCACTGTCTCAAAGATTTCAAATCCTATGAGAGTACCAGTGCAGAGATGCTGGTATCCATGAGATTGAAAATATGAAATGAGTGTGGCCACCGCCAGTTCACACTGAGCGTCTAGGCCTGTTGAATTGTTTCTCTTAATTTCCTCCTTCTTTCTCAAAAACTTGTACTGTGTCAGATCGAATCCCTCCGAGACTAGAAATTGGTCAAAAACAGTAACAAGGGCCTCGTATTCCTGCGTTTCGTCGCAAGGAAAAGCCTTCATGCAGGCATTGATCTCTTTGAGCTTGCTCAAAAGCGAAGCATCAGAGTCTTTGTCTGAGCTCGTCTTGGCATATAGCATGAGACTTGCCACTCCTCCGTTCTTCCCCTTGAAGGCATTTATGATGTTCTGTCTGTCCTTCTTCTCTGTGTTTGTGACCACCACCATAGTTGAGCCCGGGGTTGTAGTGGCTGGTGGGGCAGGAGCTGGTGGGGTCAAATATGTAGGAATCCATCTCTTCCATGCCTCCTTATGCAGTAACGCACCCATCAACAGTTTGATCTTGGTCAGAACTCTGTCGGCCTTCTCTAACTCATCAATCACAGGCTGAGTTTCTCCTGCTGCCTTAATGCTTTTTTCCATCTCTGCCTTCCCCTCCTCCAAGGCCTTCATTTCCATCGTAAAAAAATGAAATATGCCACTCGATTTTTCGAACCCAGATTAGTCTTCATTTTTGTTACATCGACTGCCTCCTGACCAGTCGCGAGGAATCTGGCTATTGCTCTTGGGTGTGTGTACTGGAGGTAATCCTCACATCGTGGGCCGTATGAACGTTCCCAAATCAAGGTTTGAGTGTACACCCCAAAGATAGCATCGAGTAATTCAAGGTGGGTGTGTGTGTCCCCAAACTTGATATGCTGTATCTTCTTTCTCTTTTCTGGATCAGAGACCAGTTTGCCGAGGAGCTGTGCTGTGTTTGATAATAGGATATAGACATCCTTTTTAGCAAGACTTTTCTCTCTTCTTTGATCCTGAGGGATCCACACATAGGTATCATTCTCTCCCCCCATCTTGTTATCAAACTCTTCTTTAGTGAGGTCATAGTGGTCTTGCACCCACTGTTGTTCCTCCACTGTGATCTCCTCTCCATCACTGTGAATCAAGTCGATCATTTTTCGTCCTCCTCCTCCCGTGTAGGCAGGTGGTAAGGGATTACCATATGCTCCTCCTCCTCCCGTCTCTTCTTGTTCAAATCCTCCTTCATCTTCGTCTCCTCCATATCTTCCTTCATCATCCCAGCCCTCTTCTACTCCTCCTACTCCTTCATCTCCTCCTCCTCCTCCTTCATTCAGTCCTCTTCCTCCTCCTCCTCCTGCTTCTTCTTCTTCTCTTCTTTGTTCTGCCTCCGAGAATTCACTCACTTCGGCGGTCTCTGTCGACATGATGTCGTAGTAGTAATTAACAGGAAGACAGTGTCAGCTCCTATGTTTGGTTTTTGTTCGTTTGTGTTCTGTTCCTCCTTCAGTCGATTGATTAGTGAAGAGAGAAACTAATAGAGAGGGTAGAGTGAGATTCCCTGTCCTCTATGAAAAACTGTTTGTATGTTTGTTTTTGTTTGAGAAAAATAGTCTTTGAGACTTTCTCCGATTTCTTGTTCTCCTTACTCAGATTACTTTCTCCTCCTTCTTTTCTATATTGTATCTAGTATGAGGCACTTGGACCTACACACAGATAGTAATAGAGAAGCTAGAAAAGCTCTCCTTGAGAAGTCGACAGTCGGTCGGATAGGTTCTCAGACCTACCTTAAGAAAACGATCAGAGAGTTGCAAAAATACTCTGACGTATGTGTGAGATAATGCAGATAAATGCACAAACTAGAAGGGTAGAGTGTTGTGCTCCTGTCCCTATGCTTGTTTGTGTTTTGTGTGTGTTCCTTCACTCTTCTGTCCACCTCTTTCTTGGTCTCTGTGTGAGAACAGCAAGAACGACAGAGAGTTTGTAAATGATGTCTCCTTGTGAGCACAGATATGGATTGGGCTAGAGGGTACGAGACACCTGCTTGAGACCAACCAAATTATTTGTTTTGTGAAAGAGTTATGAGGGAGCTGTGTTGGAGTATTTGTTTTCGTCTGACGTCCCCGTGTGGGACAGGTCAGCGAAAATTCACTCTGTTGCCTGTGTGTCAAAGCAGAAAGAAATCACCCTAATGATGTGGACTCCAAAATTGTAATACCCCCAACGATCATAGTAGCTCGTAAAAAGTCGGTAATACAACCAAACACAGTCCTCAAAAGATGAGAATGATGTCTCGTTATATTAGCTCAGTGAAGCCAAAAAGGAAAACGGCAACAGACCAGGAATAAAATAGCACCAGGTCAAATCCGGACAAATAATACTGAAAAACAAGCTGGTGCACCTGTCACCAGGAAAAGGTACTTTTTACCGGCTATCCGGGGGGTGATGCCTACAAATACAGTGGCTTGCCGTTTGGCTAGTAGGAATGTGTGGGAAGAGTAGTTGAAGAATAAAATGGAAGTCACTGAGTGGTATCAAGAGATACAAAAGTGGAAAACTTGAAATTGAACAGTGTGACTGTGATTTTTTTTCCCCCAAGTTTTTTTTCCACACAACTCTCAGTAGCAGATGATTAACTCCGAGGATTCCATTCTTTCTCTTCTGCTCAGTTCAATTTCCCACCCAGCTCTATGAGTTGCAAGCTGCCTGTATTTTATTAAAAAAGTGCTTGCGTGATGACTGAGATTAAACTCTTATTATTAATAAAAAAATCTCTATGGCTGCAAAAAGCACTAACTACTGAGACTCTGAGTAGGTGAAATATTAGTAAACAGCTGAGAGGTCACTTTGTTTATTTATTAATATGTAGATTTCTATTTGTTTGCAGACTTTGGTTGCAGTGTCGCTGTTGAACGTAGATTGTGAGTTGTTTTTTTCCCCCACAACTCTCAGTAGCAGATGATTAACTCCGAGGCTTCCATTCTTTCTCTTCTGCTCAGTTCAATTTCCCACCCAGCTCTATGAGTTGCAAGCTGCCTGTATTTTATTAAAACAGTGCTTGCGTGATGACTGAGATTAATTGTTCAACTTTCATAAAAAAGAAAGAAAGAAAAAAAGAAAAGAAAAGAAAGAAAAGAAAGGAAG
>WBZZ01002499.1:0-2500 GCA_019918135.1 Paulinella micropora | reverse complement strand
TTCTGCGGCTGCTGGGGCTGCTGCCACTACTACTACTACTACTACTACTACTACTACTACTACTACTACTACTACTACTACTACTACTACTACTATTACTACTACTACTACTACTACTACTACTACTACTACTACTACTCCTACTACTACTCCTACTACTACTACTACTACTACTACTACTACTACTACTACTACTACTACTACTACTTGTACTTGTACTTCTACTGCTACTACTGCTACTACTACTACTAGTACTACTGCTACTGCTACTGCTACTACTACGACTGCTACTACTACTACTACTACTACTACTACTACTACTACTACTACTACTACTACTACTACTACTACTACTGCTACTGCTACTACTACTACTCCTACTACTACTACTACTACCTACTACTACCTACTACTACTACTACTACTACTACTACTACTACTACTACTACTGCTGCTGCTGCTGCTGCTGCTACTGCTACTACTACTACTACTACTACTACTACTACTACTACTACTACTACTACTACTACTACTACTGCTACTGCTGCTGCTGCTGCCACTGCTGCTGCTGCTGACACTATTGGTTTCATATCTTGACATTTACTCTCGCTTGCATGCCTACCGACAGCCATAACATACATGCCTACATACTTGCCCTGCACGCTATGTGTTGTATTTGTGTGGAGGGAGTGAGCTAACATCACTATTATTATTTTTATTATTATTATTATTATTATTATTATTATTATTATTATTATTATTATTATTATTATTATTACTATTATTATTATTATTATTATTATTATTATTATTATTATTATTATTATTATTATTATTAGGGAGTGCATAGGCCATTGGTCCTTTTCAATGGGCTGATTGGTATAAAGCTCCTAGAGTAATGTTCTATGCCGTCACTTCCTTTATTCCACCGATTGGTGTGGAGACTTTCCTTATGGAATGGAGGACTGGATGCACATGGCCTTTTGGCTCAGCAATTGGCAGGAGATACATTATTATTATTATTATTATTATTACTATTAGTATTATTTTTATCATTATTATTTTTATCATTATTATTATTATTAGGGAGTACATAGGCCATCGGTCCTTTCCATGGGCTGATTGGTATAAAGCTCCTAGAGTAATGTTCTATGCCGTCACTTCCTTTATTCCACCGATTGGTGTGGAGACTTTCCTTATGGAATGGAGGACTGGATGCACATGGCCTTTTGGCTCAGCAATTGGCAGGAGATACACTATTATTATTATTATTATTATTATTATTATTATTATTATTATTATTATTATTATTATTATTATTATTATTATTATTATTAATTGAGGCACATGTCCAGGATCTGGATCTGATGCTATAGTCTGAGGAAGCCTATTATTATTATTATTATTATTATTATTATTATTATTATTATTATTATTATTATTATTATTATTGTGGACACCGTGATAGCCCAGTGGTCAAGTTCTACCATCTGGGTCCTGTCGCCAGTTCGATTCCCGTCGGTGCCACCAGTATTTTCATTGAACATACCGGTCCGTCTGGAAGTGTTGGAACTGCCCTTGCGGGGGTGTCATTAGAGCCTATCGTCAATTCTTCGTACTCCCCTCACGGGTGAGACGATGGAGGCGCATGTGCAGATTTGCATCAGCCATTGACAGAGAAGCGCTATTATTATTATTATTATATTATTATTATTATCATTATTATTATTATTATTATTATTATTATTATTATTATTATTATTATCATTATTATTATGATAATAATAATGATAATAGCAATACTAATAGTAATAATAATAATAATAATAATATGTATGTATCGTCTGCCAATTGCTGAGCCAAAAGGCCATGTGCATCCAGTCCTCCATTCCATAAGGAAAGTCTCCACACCAATCGGTGGAATAAAGGAAGTGACGGCGAACATTACTCTAGGAGCTTTATACCAATCAGCCCATGGAAAGGGACCGATGGCCTATGTACTCCCTAATAATAATAATAATAATAATAATAATAACAATAATAATAATAATAATAATAATAATAATAATAATAATAATAATAATAATAATAATAATAATAATAATAATAATAGTGCGTCTGTCAATGGCTGATGCAAATCTGCACATGCGCCTCCATCGTCTCACCCGTGAGGGGAGTACGAAGAATTGACGATAGGCTCTAATGACACCCCCGCAAGGGCAGTTCCAACACTTCCAGACGGACCGGTATGTTCAATGAAAATACTGGTGGCACCGACGGGAATCGAACTGGCGACAGGGCCCAGATGGTAGAACTTGACCACTATCACGGTGTCCATAATAATAATAATAATAATAATAATAATAATAATAATAATAATAATAATAATAATAATAATAATAATAGTGCTTCTCTGTCAATGGCTGATGCATTTCTGCACATGCGCCTCCATCGTCTCACCCGTGAGGGGAGTACGAAGAATTGACGATAAGCTCTAATG
>WBZZ01002498.1:145000-156971 GCA_019918135.1 Paulinella micropora | reverse complement strand
AATCTTCGCAGAACCATTCCAGACAATTCGCATCGTCAAAATCTCAGGAAACATAATAGTTTTATCAAGGGCGAAAATAGTATTGTAAAGCATACCAAGATTAAGCTTGATTTTAATCGCCATATCACCAGCACCAGCACCATTACCCAAAGCACCAGCAGTAAAATACTTCGCCTCATTGTAAGGCACATTAACAGGCAGTGGAGTTCCAGTTCCAGCCGCGATTAGAGCATCGTTATGACGGCGGGCATTAGTTGAAGGAGGGCCGATAGCACTAGCAATAGCATTTCCATAAACATTCAATGTCGCACGAAGGTGAGCATCAGTGTCAATGCTACCAGCCACAGTCGCAGCACTAGCAGCCTGACCAGCAAGAACAAGATTATCAAATCCAGTTTCCGCCCTACTGTCAGCATTACACTTTTGGAGCATACAGCCAGCACCAGTGCCGACATCGTGGTTTTCAAGTGCGAGAAAGTCTTTAAGCGAAGTCTCGGGCTTCCAAATCATCTTCGTAATATTTCCAACATAGTTCAAATCGCACAGATAAACTCCGCTACGGGTTTGAAGTTGAATTTGTCTAATAGGAGCAAGGCAATCCATATAAGCCTTGTTGTATTTAGTATCCGTGTCTGGAATAGTGTAAGTAAAACTCAGAACTGACCTAGCCAAGTTAAATGGGCGACTAATAAGGTCAAATGTGCTTTCTTGTCCTCCCGCAGAGGTAATAGTGACATTTCCATTACTGCTTTCTCGTGGGTTAAGCTTATTCAAACGATAAGAAGCACTGATGTAGTCAGTCTTGCTGAAATCTAGTTCTCCGCCGTGCTGAGTTGGCATTTTTGTTTTCAGGTTTTTCGGTTGTCCTATATCTTAACCTGAGAAAAAATAAATAATTCCAAAATTAAATTAATTAACGAGATTTCAACAAATTAAAAAATGATGAAAATAGAGAAAAATAATTCGTCTCACGGTAAATCAACAATGTCATTACAATTCCGAGGCCATTTAGGTTAATGGGTTGGTCGTTTTCGTCAGTTAAGTAAAACCGATACACATTGCTTGAACTTGTAGATAGTCGTTTGCCGTATTCACTACCCGAGCCGTCGTATATAACAGAACCGAATGGGATTTCGTTCGCCGTGTATATTTCTTGAAGCACGTGATTATCACCTTCGCCAACGAGGTCGCTTTGTAGATACAAGGTTTTTTCGCCAGTCAATATTATGACATTTGGCGACCTAAGTGTATTATTAGCAAAGAAATAAGTAGAAGACCGCTCAAACCCCATAATTTCGTGGACCCTTGTTTCGTCGTCAAATACAAACCTCGGTTGAATGTTAATGGGATTGTCTGCCACAGTAAATAATAGCTTGCCGTCTTCGGGGTCAGTATTTGTGTTGTTGCTTGTAATGACGTATGTGTAGTCGTTTGGACTGCCTGCGGTTAGCACCTCGGCTAGCTTATTTTTTAAGTTGTTCATCGTGTAGTTGCCCTCGGGTATCGTAATGAGTGCCTCGTTGCCGTTCTCGCTCAGAATAAAAGTATTATAAGGACTGGCGACAGAGTAATACGACTTCGGAACATAGATATGAAGTATCTTACAATGTGTTGGATTGTCTAACCCTTTCATATCAATTGAGTGTGTAAAATCGCTATCTGTGCCGTTTATCCTGTTTTTGCTATTGACATAGTAAATGTTAGAACTCCTACCTCCCCTATAATCCATCGCACCTATATTAGCAGATAAATATTTTTTATATATATGTATCAAAACCATACCCGTTCTGTGTTTTCAACTCATCCGCTTCTTTTTCCTTCAAATCAGTCCAACCGCTGGCAAATTTAAAGCGGTTCCCTTTCGCTCTTTCTTTAAGAAACCTAATACTATGCCACCCGCAAGTATCCGTTGTATCACTTTGGTTTTTAACCTGATTAACCTTCATAAGCAGGTAAGTGCTCGGCTTACTCTTGTCAATAAGTTGTTTCATTTGGTGTAGAAATAGCTCAGTCGGCTTATACAGTGCGAGCGGGTCGTAGATTTCAATAGAGTCATCTTTAATTAGGTCAATCCAAACCGCAATCCAATGTGAGCCTGGTTGGCTAGACTTATCCAAGTTCATTATAAATCCATACTTCTTCCTTTTTTCTGGTTTCAGTTTGTTTATTTCGTCGCTGGCTACTGTTCCCAAATACCAATCATATTTCATAATGCTGTCTATTTCATCCGTCATCAGCCCTCTACCTTCCCCCGCTAAGTTCGCTGGTAGTTTTTGTTGCTCTTCTGTTGGCGGTTGCTCTTCTGTTGGCGGCTGCTCTTCTGTTGGCGGCTGCTCTTCTGTGGGTTCTGTGGTTGGTTCTGTTGTTGGTTCTGTGGTTGGTTCTGTTGTTGGTTCTATGCCGACTATATTTGAAACTTGATTTTTAATGTTTGGGTCAATTCTCATTTCAGATACTAAGTTATTTACATAATCCTTCTTCTTCATTTTTTTCCTGTGTTTTCCCTTTTTCAAATATTTCTTAATTGTTGCTATCGTTAAAAGTTTGTGTATTAATTCCTCCATCGTTTTTACTCCAGCCCCAGCTTGGTTTATTCCTAAATAATCAGCGAGTTTCTTTCTCATTTCATTCTGGTCTATTCCTAAATCAATACCCTCATCTACTATAACTTTTGCCATACCCGCAGTCGTGTGTTTTCCTTTAACTTTTTTTGGTGGCGGTTTGCCCAGAGCTTTCATTTTATCTTCCAAAGCAGGACCCAAAGTTTTGGGTATATCCAATTTTGGATACTTGTAATCATTTCTTAAACCTGCGGAGATGTGGGATATTTTATCTTTAATTTCAAAGTATTTGGCTTTGGCCTCCGCTTGCTTTTTTTCTTGTTCTAATTCTTTTTTGTATTGTTCCGCCAGTTCTTTCTGCTCTTCTGCTGATTGGGCGGTGGCTATTGCTTGCTCTATTCCTTTACCAAGTTTGTCAAATTCTGTTTTAGTCAAGCTATTAATAAATTTCTTGCTAAATCCAGCTTCCTTCATTAATTCAATATATTTTTCTTTTAATTCCTTTTCAGCCTTTTTCTCTTCTTTTGTTTTCAAAGCCATCTGTTTTTCTTCTGGTGCTTGTGGCGGTCCCTGTGGTGCTTGTGGTGGTGCTTGTGGTGGTGCTTGTGGCGGTCCCTGTGGTGCTTGTGGTGGTGCTTGTGGCGGTCCCTGTGGTGCTTGTGGTGGTGCTTGTGGTGGTGCTTGTATGTATTGAGGGTGAAACTGTGGCGGTGGTAATAACATTAGATTATTTTTTCTATCTTGTTCAAATTTTACATCCTCTATAAGTTTTTGCTCTCTTTTCGCCTCCCTAATGAGGTCTTCTTGTCTTTCTTTAATTTCAGCATTCTCCTTCCTTTCTCTTCTTTTCTTCTCATCTTCTGCCTGTTCTCTTAACTTCTTTTCCTTTTCTTCCTGCTCGTGTATTAGTTCATATTTTTTTTGTAGGTTGTCTTGTATCTGGTTGCGGTTCTCGTGTTCAAGGCGGTTGAAGTCGGACTTAACTATTCGTTCCTTCGGCTTTCGTGTATTCTTTGTTTTCGCCTTCCCCATATATTTCAAAAAAAGTTTAACAATTTGAAGTGTTGAAAGGTCATTCGTTTTCTCGCCAAAGTTGAGATATGCTCGTCTGCCTTTCACTTTGATATATGGTCGGCCATCTTTGGTTTTGTATATTCTGGGGGGCCGTAGTTTTCGCGGTTTTTTTACAACCATCGTATATGTTAGAGAAAAAAATAATAACATAATTTACATTTGTGGTTGGGGTTTACCGAAATTTAACAGCTCCTCCTCGTTGCTTGCCGTATCCTTGCTTAGCCGCAGCCTTTGCTACACGGTCCGCATAAGGCACTCCGACATCGCTAAGAAAGGTAGCACCCCTTGAAATCAATTGGTTCTTCTTGATAAACGTATTAGCATCCACTATCGCTTGTCCGACTTTTTTCCAATTAACACGGCCTCCTGTTTGTTTCTTTTTTCCCTTCTTTCTTCCTCCTGCTTGTGGCATTTTGACTGGTGAAGGATTGTATCCGATGTTATATCCCGCTGGTTGTGAAATAATCACTGGTGATGTTGGCATCTATATATAGTTCTGAAAAAAATAAATATTTATAAATTCATAAAAATCGTTTGTTAAAATTCTGCCTTAGCTCATCAGACACCGCATCAACATACAAAAAGTTAAATCTCTCTTTGGTCGCCTCGTGATATTTTTCAATGAAGTATTCAAGGTCATAGCCGAGGTCCAAATGTTTATACACAAGTTCTATTTTATCCACACTCTGGCCAGGAAAAATAAGAAGGTAGTCCAGCTGTTTAATCGCCTCAGGTTTCATATCGTTCAGATACTGGCTAGACATAATCACCTTTGACTTGAAATGCCTGTTGCGCTTCAACAGGTCGCTCACGGACTTATCTCTGAGCCCGCTACCCAAATCGTCTAGCACGAAAACAACTTCTGGTGTGATGTATTTGCTCGGTCTCTCCACCTTTTCGTTTCCTTCCTGTTTCTTCTTTTCCTCTTTTCCAAAATATAAAAACTTCGGCTTCGGTTCTTCTTTCTCGTCCTGAATGATGTCGCCTTCTTGCTCCTCGTCTGGCTTGTTCAGTTTGTCTAACTCGTAATCAATAACAGACAGTCCATCCGTTTTCAAATATGTATATATCGCCATTGGATTACCTTTCTTCTTGAAGTGCTTAACCATTTCTTTGTAAATGTGGTCCTTGTGTATTGTGCTGGCGATAATGACAATCCTCGTTTTTTTGTCCGTCGTTCGTTTCAGGATTTCAAACAGTGCGGTCGTCTTGCCACTCTTCTTGCGAGCGAGAAGAAATATATTGGCATACGGTTCATCAAATAACTTATATCCTTTTGCCAACTTGTCGCCATCTCCGTTTTGCTTAACTGGTTTTACCTTTACATTATTGATTTTTTCCATCGCTACTATATTTTATCAACCCAAAAATAGTTATGAATTTTTAATTCATACATCTACCGATGTAGTCGGTAACATTGTTGCTACGCAACGAATTCTAAACAAATAACAATTCTTCCAGCTAGTGGGTCAGTCTCAATATTACCGCTGTCTGTTTTCAATACCCTAAACGAATACTGTCCATCAGTCCAGCCGATATTTCCAAGATTATATCCTAGGTTTGAAATGTTTGCCGTGGTGCTGTCTGCGAATGTCCCAATAATCCCAATGCGGTCCATATAAAGGATTTTTGTTTTCGTTTCAGTCAAGTCATTATAATAGTGGATAAACTTAACATTCATTCTAGTCGGTGTAAAGCTCATTTGAATGTTTTTGTCAAATGTCTTACTTCCATTGACCCCGCCTGGAAAATCATTACTGAGAAAAATAATCTTTTGGTATTTGAAATCCGTCATTTGCGATTTTTTGTTTCTATATGTTGTATAATATATTATGTTATTAATATTATTATTTGTGTGCTCTGTGTTAGGTCGGACTGCTTGCGATTTCTATTCACGGGTCAGTGTTTAAAAAAAATGAAAGTTGTGTGTGGTGTATCCAAAAAGGATGTGTGTATAAGCCTTTCAGCGATTGGTGTGTTAGTTTTGATGAAGCTATTCCGCTAATCTGCTCAAACGATGCTTCTTGGTATAAAGTCTATCTGTATGAATGCTCACTTCTTACTTGAAGATGGCGATGGAAGACAGATGCCGATAAGTAGTGTTAAAATACCTACATAAGTGTTGGCTGTCTCACACGGTAAGTTCTTTTCAGATAGCCTCACGATACAAAGGGCGATGATGGCGATAATGATACCCATTTGAAATAAGTATTTAATAAGTCTGCTATCAGTCGGTCTGTTCTTTATACAACAACAATTCCAGTTGTCTTCCAATTCGTGCTCTACTTTTTTTTCTTCATTCTTCAACGAAATATCCAAAACACGATTTTTCAACTCTGGTGTTAGTTCTCCATCTGCCATATCAATGAGTGGAGGTGGAGGGTGTAATCTAGGGGGCATTGTTATTACGGATTTCTGCTAATTGGTTCGCTTGGTCTTGTAATATACTAAGTAAAAGTTTGTTTTCTTTTTCTAAATTAACTACTCTTTCCGTTAAATGTTGAAAAGCACTGACTAATACTGGTATAAATTCCATATATGATACTCCTTCAAGGATGCTTTTTCCGTCGTCTGCCTTCATTCCACTTTCAGATACAAATTCTGGAAATATTTTTTTAACCTCGTCGGCAATAAATCCGTGGCTCTTTTTTTCTTTTTTCTCGTCTGATTTCCAATAATATGAACAGCATTTTATTTTCATAAGTTTCTCACAACATCCCTCACAGTCTAGTGTTTTAATATCTGATTTTAGCCTCCTGTCTGAACCAGAAGACCAAACATTCGCTCCTGCTGCCATAAAAACATATCCTGTATTGTTTTCACCATTTGATAATGACGTTGACCAAGCGTGTAATAAGCCACCTGTATTCATTACTACCGCATAACCCGATGAGTCTCCTGCTTTCATAAATATTTGTGGGTTGGTCGTATTGCCTGGTCTTTTTCTTAATGTTAAAAATCCGCTGGATGCTGTTGTTAGGCTTGTATCACTCTGAGCATAGATTACGCCAGTCCCCCTCGCATAAAAATTTAAATCTTGATTAGTGCTGCTCCCCGTAGCATATATTGAATTATAACCAAAACCAACTCCCTGTGTCCCGTTGCTGTGTCTAAATTCAACACCGCCAGAAGATTGGCCAAGATTGGCGGTAGCATATAACCCGACTGGTGTAGCATGAGACCCACTTCTTGCTTCTCCTCTTATATCTGCCGTGCTATTAACAACAGATATACCCGCATTTGCTGTAATTAATCCTGCTGTGTTTATATTCATTGCTTCTGACCATGTTATATTGCTCCCTGCGGTTACTCCTGATTTATAGTTAAAAGCGAGTTTGTTGCCATTTTTATTTATTAAAAAGTTTGACCCGCTGTGGCTTGATTTCCAGTTCGTGCCGTCGTGATAAGCATCAAAAGCCAAAATGATATTGTCGTGTGTCCAGTTCCATAATTGAAATGTTGGATATATATCCTGTGTCGTTATTGCTTGTAAATGCGCCCCTCCGATATTGCTCGCCGTTCCGTATAATTCTAAACCTCCTGTCGCCCCTACTCCTTTTGTCGTATTCCCTATGATTATTGGACGGCTTATATTTGAAGTTAATGAAGTTGTTATTTTGTCGCTTGCTGATATGGCTGTTCCTGTTATCGTTGTTCCTGCTATCGTTCCACCATTTGTTATGTTGTTTGAGTTCATATCTAAGGCACCATAAAACCGCATACCCCCCGCATTGTTAAAACGGACAATATCGGACGAAGCAGACTTATTATCTAAAAGTTTTGAAATATAAAGTCCCGCACCTTTTACATCAAATGCTACATTCGTGAATAGGTAGCCTCTTTGGTTTGCGGTTCCGCTTGAAGCAGTATTTAAAGTATATAAGAAAGACTGCCAATCACCCGTTGTCTGAGAAAAGAATATATCTCCTCCATTTTGGTTTAATATCCGCGCCCCATTATATGTAATATTTCCACCATTAATAATATCCACATTATTAAAATCGGCTTGGCTTAACAAATTTAGTGCTCTTACATCATTTCTACTTCCATTAAATATCTTAATTCCTGTTATTGTTTGGTCTCCTGTTAGTTTTACATTTTGCCCGTCCAATGTATCTACATAACTTTTGTTTGCTCCATCGGCCGCCAATGTCGGAGTTCCAAGGTTGGCAATTTTGCTACTATTACAATCTAGCCCCGAAGCATTTACCCAACCGACTATTGCCCCGTCAATAACGAAACTTACTTTTTTCGCATTTATTTCAAAGTTATAATTCACACCCGTGCCCATATCAAGGCATCCGATAGTTCCTATATTGGCTGTGGAGTTAAAAACCACGAATGTTCCTTTTGTGGCAGCGTTCGTTGAATTTCCTGTTATTTCAAGACCACTACTATATGTCTTAATTCCTGCTATGGTTTGGTTTCCTGTTAGTTTCACATTTTGCCCATCTTTTGTATCAACATACGTTTTATTCGCCCCGTCCGTTGTCGCTGTTGGTGTGGCTAAGTTTGTTATTTTTCTATTGTTCAAAGATAGTGTAGTGCCAGTTGCGGTCGCTATTACATTATCACCAGCATATAAATCAACATATGACCCTGTTATTTGTATTGGATAATAGGCTGCGGTTGCTATTTTTTGTGCCACAATCTCTCCTATATTTGTTGCAGTATCAAAGGCAATACCGATACCATCAAAAGCGGTTGGAGCTGTGGCACCCCGCACTTCTATTGTTGAAGTAAATTTTTTATTTCCTGCTATGGTTTGGTCTCCTGTTAGTTTAACGACATTCGTGTCAAGGGCGGAAACATCAATGCCATCAACAAGATTAACATTTGTTATGCTTTGACTTTTCATATCAATACCAGCACTCGCATTTATTACATTGCTGAATGTTTTCGTCCCTGCTATCGTTTGGTCTCCCGTTAATTTAATCGCCGAACTATCAAGAGCAGAAACATCAATACCATCAACCAAATTCACATTTGTTATGTTAAATCCGCCCATATTTAAACCGCCCGTCATAGCCACTGTGCCGTCCTTTGCCAGTTTCGTATCAGTATATGCTTTCGTTGAAGCATCGGTGTCATAGAAAGGTGCTGGAAGACCGCTGATTGCTGTTGTGCTGTTAAAATTTAAAACATTACCTGACAATGTTATTCCACCACCTGTTGTAGAAGCAAGGCCAATGGACGAGCCAATAATAGATAATGGATACCCCGTTGCTCCATCTGGTTCCGCCGAATAAATAGCACCACTATTAGCATTATAATTGAAAAATAACCTTCCTGTATTTAATGGGTTCGTATCCTTTATACCCACATAAGTAGTAAATATTTTATTCCCTGCTATGGTTTGGTCTCCTGTTAGTTTCACGACGGCTGTATCAAGGGATGAAACATCAATACCATCAACAGTGCCCACATTTGTTATGTTAAAACCTCCCATATTTAGCGGTTTCATAGTCTTTACTTCCGTATTTGAAATGGTGAATATATCGCCCGACCCTCCTCCAAAATAAAATGAATCACCTCCAAATATAAATGGTTTATATGTGACTGTATCTCTATCAATTGAAGTTAATATACCCGCTTTGACATCGCTGTCGTATGCTAATTCAATACCCGCCCCAGAAGTTGGTGCCGTATTACCACTCACTCTCAGTCTATTCGTTGAAAAATTCTTTGCTCCTGTTATCGTTTGGCTTCCTGTTAGTTTAACCGCAGAAGCATCAAGGACCGAAACATCCACACCATCCACATCACCAACATTTGTAATAGCAAATCCCCCCATATTTAAACCGCCCGTCATATTCGTTGTCCCGTCTAATCTCAGAAATGGTGGTGCCGTGTTTCGCCATTGTCCTGTGCTATAAATAAGCAATTGGTTATCGGCGGGTGTTCCTGTTATGACTACATCACTTAAAGCATCTATTGCCTTGTTTGAAAATCTTGTGTCAAACCTTCCATCAGTATAGTATAAATTAGTGCCTTCTTTTAAGTCAGTTGTTGATTTTAAAGCCAACCTCGCATCAAATCGCCCGTCTGTAAAATAAAGATTTACGGGGTCGGCATCTTCTGGTATGCGGTCTGTATATAAGCCCACTATGTTTGTGTTCGTTAAATCAAGGTTGGCTATATTTAAAGAGTCGCAGGTTAAGTCATTTAGGCCTAACAGCGATTTGTAGTTAGACATTGTATATAGTTTGGATAATAATTAATCCGAATAAAAATTATTTTTGGTTAGATATACAACCGAAACAAACGATGCCAAGAGGTAATAGAGAGATTGCCATAAAGAACCTTGAAAAAGCTACTGTAATGAAGAAACAGTATGCGAGGCAGAGAAAGATTGAAAGGGCTAGGGAATTACTTGCTGAGGAAGAGGCGAAGAATGTGAAAGAAATGAATGACGACGAAAAGATGGACCACACAGCAAAGAAGCAGTTGGCGAAGGATATGATTGATGGTAGAGACGGTGAGATAAGTGAGGAAAGTAGTGAAAGTGAAGAAGAGGTTGAACAAGACTTTGTAGATATCGTTGCACAACGGGTTGCGGGTATTAAATTAAAGACTAAACAGAAGAAGGTGAAGAAAGCGGTAAAAAAGAAAGTGGAAGAGGAGAGCGAGAGTGAGAGCGAGGAAAGTGAGGAAGAAGAGCCAAAACCTAAAAAGGGTAAAGGCAAGAAATCAAACATATCAGTTAATGTTTATAACCAACAACCCGAAAAACCAGAAAAAGAAAACAATGATGTTCCAAAGATATTTTTAAAGTTCTAATATAGGAACCTTTTTTGAAAAAAAGCTTCACCAAAAAGGTCGGGTCGTAGGGTGTCCCTACAATGGACCATAAACACAGCAATCCGCAAAATACTGAAACAGGAAGTAATGAGGCGAAGTCTTTGCTAGATGAAGAAGAACTTGAACAACAGAAAATTAAAGAAGCTTCTGAAATTCACCATCAATCTAAAACAATTAAAAAATGGAATACTATACTAGCCCCTGAGCCTGAACCATTAAGCCAAGTGTTTATTGACTTAATGGATATGTCTAAAATAGCTACTAAGAAAGGAAACAAAAACTACAATTTTGGCTTAGTGATGATTGATGTTTATTCTCGTCGTGGCTGGATTGAACCGATAAAAAATAAAACAACTGGTGAAGTATTGGAAGGATTAAAAAAAATGCCGAAACCTAAAAGGATTACTTCCGACAACGGCAGTGAATATAAAGGGCAAGTCGCCGAATACTTTAAAGACAACGGAATTCAACATACTACAAACGAAGTTGGCGACCACCGAACTATGGGTATAGTAGATAGATTTATTAGAACAATAAGAAATGATTTAAATTGGATGTGGGAAGTTAATGATGATTTTGTTTGGGTTCCTTACATTTACGAAATTGTTAATAATTATAATAATACATACCATAACACAATTAAGGCTACACCTATGGAAGTCTATGACGGTAAAAAGAAAAACGATCAAGAAATATACAGGGCTGGTCTTATTAATAAATTTCCTAAGGGCTCAACTGTTAGAAAAGAACTAGAACGAACTGTTTTTAGTAAAGGCGATGTTCAGTTTTCAAAGAAGGTTTATACCGTTAAAGGCCGTAAAGGTTTCAAGTTGATCCTTTCAGACCACGAAATAGTCAGCCCACAACAATTATTAAAATCTAAAATGGAAGAGCAAACTGATGAAGTCAAACCTCAACTAGCGGACCACATTAAAGAAGCAACTAAACAAAAAAAGACCGGCCACTTATTAAAGGCATTAGATATTAAACCGGAGAATATCCGTAGTAGTGCCCGGATTAAAAAGAAAAAAGAAATATTAGATTTGTAGTTTATTGATTGAATACAGAAAGCTAAGTTAAGTAAATACAGCTCTCGCTGTAGGAGATATTGAAACTAGAATGAATAAACAAAAAATTGTTATTGAGAAAATTAATTCCAAACACCCTTGTAAACGGTTTTGATTGATTTTTCGTGAGCTGTAGATATTTTGTCAATATTGTCAAATTTCCAAAAAAGGGACATTGAAGCATCTTCATACACCACCAACCACGGTTCAGGATCTTTCGGCTTAGACTTAAACCCCCAACGAACGACTGCTGTTCTGCCTTGTTTTTCTTCAGAGTAAACTTTGGCTGTGCCCGCATTTTTGTCAATGAGAACATAATAAGTTTCACCCATTCTGATTTCGTTCGGGGTTCCTGGTCGTCGTCCGCCTTTCTTAGCCCCTTTCTTCGCACCTATGCGCCCACGAAATTCTGCTGGAACATCAACTGCAACTGGAGCTGGAACATCAACTGCAACTGGAGCTGGAACA
>WBZZ01002498.1:135000-140000 GCA_019918135.1 Paulinella micropora | reverse complement strand
AGCGAGGTTCGGAGGGCTGTTTCTGTGGAGTCTCAAGTGCGAATCTGGGGTTACTGTGGGGTTGTGCCTGTGATTGTTCAGGAAGCCAGGATCTGATCGCGGCGAACTTCGCAAGTACAACCATCAAAGTTCTCATCAACAACAAGTGGAGGTGCGAAGCTAATACCAAAGCTAATTTGTTTGTTTCTTTACATATTTTACAGTACTGTTTGTTTTGTTTTGTTTGTTTGTTTTATTTGTTTGTTTGATCTTTTGCTTTGCCTTGCAAGGGTGTAGACTGTTTGTGAGTACTTTTGTGGTTTGTGATAGATCTTGTGATTTGTTTGTTTGTTTGTTTGTTTGTTGGTTTGTTGGTTTGTTGGTTGGTTGGTTGGTTGGTTTGTTGGTTTGTTGGTTTGTTGGTTGGTTGGTTGATTGTTTGTCTGCCTGTTTGTTTGTTTCTTCGCTTGCTTGCTTGTTTTAGTGTTTGTTGCTTGCGTTTATCTTTATTATCTGTGTGTATTCTATTTCAAGACGCCATGCTGGAATCGAGACCAAGTCGCGGTGTATGGGCGTGGTACATACATACATAATGTATACATACGTATACATACATACATACATACACATACATACACATACATACGCATACATATGTACATACACACATACATACATACATACATACATACATACATACATACAGTACAATACATACATACATTATACATACATACACACATACATACATACATACATACATACATACATACATATGTCATTCATACATACATACATACATACATGCATACACACATACATACATACATGCATACACACACATACATACATACATACATACATACATACATACATACATACATACATGCATGCATGCATGCATGCATGCATACATACATACATACATGCATACATACATACATACATACATACATACACACGTACGTACGTACGTACATAAATACATACAGACATACATACCTATATACCTATACACCTACATACCCACATACCTACGTATACTTTCTCTTACATTGATAATGTGAACATTCCCTCAACCTACGACCAGGTGTATCATACATTGTATGCATGTATGTATGTATGTATGTATGTATGTATATGTATGTATGTATCTATGTATGTATGTATGCATGCATGTAATATCCTACCTACCTACCTACCTACCTACCTACCTACCTACCCACCTATCTACCTACCTACCTACCTACCTACCTACCCACCTATCTACCTACCTACCTACCTACCAACCTACAAAGACACATACATACATACATACATACATACATGCATACATACATGCATACATACATACATACATACATACATACATACATACATACATACATACATACATACATACATACATACATATATACGTACATACATACATAGATACATATATACATACATCAGGTGTTTGCTCCTATGTACATCGGCCCGAGCAGCCTCGTCCGTTGCTGTCACCAACCCGAGTTTTGAACTGGACATCCCAGATCCTGTACTTTGCCTTTTCTCTCTCTCTCTCTCTCTCTCTCTCTCTCTCTCTCTCTCTCTCTCTCTCTCTCTCTCTCTCTCTCTCTCTCTCTCTCTCCCTCTCCCTCTTTCTGTGCGGTATGTATGTGTCGTCTGTGTTGAATCGTAAGTGAACGCGTGTTTGTTTCCTGTCGCCTGATGTTTTCTATCCACCATCACTAAGAACAAGCGAAAAATCCCGGCCACCTCAAACTTTGGCACAAAAAAAAAAAAAAAAAAAAAAAAAAAAAAAAAAAAACCTATCTTGCGAAAAGACTAGGGAAGAATTCCGGCCACCCAAAGTTTTGTGCAAAAACAACGTATTCTGCGGTGAAAAATCACTGGCCGAAATATTTCCTGGCCGAAAATTTTCATTTGTCCTTACCGGTTTTGCTTGAGGTCACTACTACGGGTTCGTGAGTCTTGGGGTCCAGTTTTCTTTCTTTCTTTCTTTCTTTCTTTCTTTCTTTCTTTCTTTCTTTCTTTCTTCTTCTTTTTTTTTTTTTTTTTTTTTTTTTTTTTTTTTGCATCGATATTGCCGTCAACTCGTTCCATTTTCCCTACTTTTGGAATACAATACAACTAAATTGTATGTTTGAGGGAAATGAACTCCCTCAGGGAAAACATTGCAAATCGCGCGCATGAGAATACCATACATACATACCATACATACATACCATACATACATACCATACATACATACCATACATACATACCATACATACATACCATACATACCATACATACATACCATACATACATACCATACATACATACCATACATACATACCATACATACATACCATACATACCATACATACATACCATACATACATACCATACATACATACCATACATACATACCATACATACCCATACATACATACCATGCATACATACCATACATACATACCATACACACATACCATACATACATACCATACATACATATACATACATACCATACATACATACCGTACATACATACCATACATACATACCATACATACATACCATACATACATACCATACATACCCATACATACATACCATGCATACATACCATACATACATACCATGCATACATACCATACATACATACCATACATACATACCATACATACATACCATACATACATGCCATACATACATACCATACATACATACCATACATACATACCATACATACATACATACCATCCATACATACCGTACATACATACCATCCATACATACCATCCATACATACCAGACATACATACCATACATACATACCATACATACATACCATACATACATACCATACATACATACCATACATACATACCATACATACATACCATACATACATACCATACATACATACCATACATATATACATACATACATACATACCATACATACATACATACCATACATACCATACATACATACCATACATACATACCATACATACCATACATACATACCATACATACCATACATACATACCATACATACCATCCATACCATACAGACATACCATACCATACGTACCATACCATACATACCATACCATACATACATACCAGACATACATACATACCATACATACATACCATACCATACATACATACATACATACCATACATACATACCATACATACCATACATACATACATACCATACATACATACCATACATACATACCATACATACATACCATACATACCATACATACATACCATACATACCATACATACATACATACATGCATACATACATACATACATACCATACATACATACATACCATACATACCATACATACATACCATACATACATACATACCATACATACATACCATACATACATACATACATACATACCATACATACATACCATACATACATACCATACATACATACCATACATACCATACATACATACATACATACATACCATACATACATACCATACATACATACCATACATACATACCATACATACATACCATACATACATACCATACATACATACATACATACATACATACATACATACATACATGACCGTGGCTCTTGTTCCAAGGCTGGCACGCATGCATTGTTATCATTGTTATCATTGTTATCATTGTTATCTGTGTCTGTCTGTCTGTCTGTCTGACGGTATGTATGTATGTATGTATGTATGCATGTATGTATGTAATGTATGTATGTATGTATGTATGTATTGTATGTATGTATGTATGTATTGTATGCATGTATGTATTATGTATGTCATGTATGGTGTTATGTATGTCATGCATGATGTTATATATGGTATGTATGTTATGTATGTCATGTGTTATGTATGTTATGTGTGAGTATGTTATAATATGTTATAATATGTTGTGTGTGTGTGTGAGTAATGTATGTCATGTGTTATGTATGTTATGTGTGAGTATGTTATAATATCTTATGTATGTTGTGTGTGTGTAGGCATTCAATTTCACCTATGGTACTCCTACCGGCTGGAGTGGCACCAACGACACTATAGGTTGCTTACGTACATAGTAGTACGTATAAATATATACAAGTATGTAGTGTGTGTGTGTATATGTATGTATGTATGTATGTATGTAGAGAGAGAGAGAGAGGGGGGGGGGGGGGGGGAGGGAGGGAGGTGAAAGAGAGAGAGAGAGAGAGAGAGAGAGAGAATACTGTCATGTTATGTCATGTCATGTTATGTTGTGTTATGTTATGTTATGTTATGTTATGTTGTGTTGTGTTATATTATGTAATCTAATGTTATGTAACGTATATTAAGTATATTTCGTATGTTATGTATGTATAGCGTTGTCAGGTTTGGGGACAGTTTGGAATGTGCAGAGTGTGTATGTATCTGTGTATGTGTCTGTGTATGTATCTGTGTATGTATCTGTGTATGTATCTGTGTATGTATCTGTCGACAGTGTACGATGAACGTACGTATGTATATATGTATATGTATGTATAAATGGTCGGTTATGTATGTGTGTATCAGTGTATGTATCTATGTATATGTATGTATAAATAGTCGGTTATGTATGTGTGTGTATCAGTGTATGTATCTGTGTATGTATCTGTGTATGTATCTGTGTATGTATCTGTGTATTTAAATGTATGTATGTGTGTATTTATCTGTCGACATTGTAGGATGAACGAACGTATGTGTATATGTATATGTATGTATAAATGGTCGGTTATGTATGTGTGTGTATCAGTGTATGTATCTGTGTATGTATCTGTGTATGTATCTGTGTATGTATATGTATGTGTGTATGTATCTGTCGACAGTGTACGATGAACGAACGTATGTATATATGTATATGTGTGTATATCAGTGTGAGTGTAGAAGGTATGTATGTATATATGGTATGTATCAAATTGTTGTGTGTTAAGGGATACCTGAATACAGTGTGCAATGTGCGAGTTATGTATGTATAGATGGTCGGTTATGTATGTATG
>WBZZ01002498.1:127500-130000 GCA_019918135.1 Paulinella micropora | reverse complement strand
TATATAATATAATATATACATACATACATATATATATAGATAGATAGATAGATATATAGATAGATAGATAGATAGATAGACAGACAGACAGACAGACAGACAGACAGACAGACAGACAGATAGATAGATAGATAGATAGATAGATAGATAGATAGATAGATAGATAGGTATAGATAGATAGGTATAGATAGATAGATAGAAAAGATAGATCGATAGACAGGTAGATAGATAGAGAGATAGATAGGTAGATAGATAGATAGATAGATAGATAGATATTTATGTATATATATATATATATATATATATATATATATATATAGAGAGAGAGAGAGAAAGAGAGCTATATGTATAATTGTTCTACACGTCTCTATTTGGTAGGAATAGATGTATGCATATGCGTCTATGTATGTATGTATGTATGTATGTATGTATGTAATGTAATGTAATGTAATGTAATGTAATGTAATGTATGTATGTACGTGTGTAGGGGGGCACTTGCGATGACAGCGACCTCTATGAAGCAGGCTATCTATCTATCTATCTATCTATCTATCTATCTATCTATCTATCTATCTATCTATCTATCTATCTATCTATCTATCTATCTATCTATCTATCTATCTATCTATATCTATCTATCTATGTTTGCAGGAGGGCACTTGTGATGACAGCGACCTCGAAAAAGGTGGCTATGAATGCAATTGCAGTTTTCCTCTTAAATGGTATGTAGCCGCGTATGTGTATGAGTACATCACGGTGTGTACATACATACATATACACCATACATACATACATACATACATACATACTTACATACATACATACATACATTAATACATACATACATACATACGTACATACGTACATACGTACATATATACATACATACATACATACATACATACATACATACATACACATACATACATACATACATACATACATACGTCCATACGTCCATACGTACCTGTATCAAACGTACATAGATGGATAGATAGATAGATAGATAGATAGATAGATAGATAGATAGATAGACAGACAGACAGACAGACAGACAGACCGATAGACAGATAGATAGATAGATAGATAGATAGATAGATAGATAGATAGATAGATAGATAGATGAGATCGATAGGCAGATAGATAGATAGATAGATAGATAGATAGATAGATAGATAGACAGACAGACAGACAGACAGATAGATAGATAGATAGATAGATAGATAGACAGACAGATAGATAGATAGATAGATAGATAGATAGATAGATAGATAGATAGATAGATAGATAGATAGATAGATAGATAGATAGATAGATAGATAGATAGATACTTGTGCGCATAGGTTGACGGGCGACCTGAACAGACAACAAGCTGCCTCATATGGATCGGGAACGTACGTACATAACATTACATTTTACATTACATTTACATTACATAGATTAAATTAGGTTGCATTAGATTGCATTAGATTACATTACGTTACGTTACATTACATCACATTACATTACATTGCATTGCATTGCATTGCATAACATTACATAACATGACGTTACATGACGTTACGTTACGTTACGTTACATTACATTACATTACATTACATTACATCACATTACATTCCATTCCATTCCATTACATTCCATTCCATTCCATTCCATTCCATTCCATTCCATTCCATTACATTACATTACATTACATTACATTACATTACATTACATTACATTACGCTGCGTTATACATTTGACTACGCTTACACACACACACACACACATACACACACACACACACAACAAACAGACGCACACGGGTTCGGTGTGTGTGTGTGGCTGGTGGTGCAGGTGTGCGGTGGAGGTGGGAAAGACATGCCGCATGGCCGACGACGCAGGAGACTGTATGTTTAATAAGATAATATAATGTAGTGTAGTAAAGTGTAGTGTAGTGTAGTGTAGTGTAGTGTAGTGTAATGTAATGTAATGTAATGTAATGTGTGGTGTGATGTGATGTGATGTGATGTGATGTGACATAACGTAACATAACGTAATATAATGCAATGTAATATTACTGTAATATTAATGTAATGTAATGTAATGTAATATAATGTAATGTAATGTAATGTAATGTAATGTAATGTCATGTCATGTCATGTAATGTAATGTAATGCAATCTAACGCAATGTATTGTGAAGTAATGTAATGTAATGTAATGTAATGTGTGATGTGATGTGATGTAACATGACGTACATAACGCAATGTAATGTAATGTAATGTAATGTGATGTGATGTGATGTGATGTGATGTAACGTAATGTAATGTGATGTGATGTAATTTAATGTGATGTGATGTGATGTGATGCAATGCAATGCAATTTAATGCAATTTAATGTAATGTAATGTAATGTAATGTAACTAATGTAATGTAACTAATGTAATGTAATCTAATGTAGATTGCGTTATGTTACGTTATGTTACGTTATGTTTACATCACATCACATCACATCTATTAC
>WBZZ01002498.1:112500-120000 GCA_019918135.1 Paulinella micropora | reverse complement strand
TCCAACCATCTGCGGTAGTCCAAACCTGCCTTCTTCCCTGCCATTCTTATTTGTACTACTACTACTACTACAACTACTACTACTACTACTACTACTACTACTACTACTACTACTACTACCATCGTTACTATTGCTATTATCATCACCATCATCGTCATTATTATTATTATTATTACTATTATTATTATTATTATTATTATTATTATTATTATTATTATTATTATTATTATTATTATTATCATTATCATTATCATCATCATCATCATCATTATCATCATCATTATTATTATTATTATTATTATTATTATTATTATCATTATCATTATTATCATTATCATTATTATTATTATCATTATCATTATTATTATTATTATTATTATTATTATTATTATTATTATTATTATTATTATTATTATTATTATTATTATTATTATTATTATTATTATTATTATTATTATTCAGCCCAATGGCCTCAAGGCGTTAAACTGTGACGCCAACTCATAACCCTTTGGTGGTAGATGCTGGGGAGGAGGGTCGTTGCGCGCGTAAAAGATCTTAAACTCCGCATATGCTGGTTGATAGTCCAGGACCCAGCAGACACCAGATTGTTATAGGTGGGGTTTCGAGGCAGCTCTAGCAACCGCGCTTGGTGTATGCACTTGCACATTCGGTGACGTCTTGCAAGAGGTTGCTGGGACTGCGGAATAACCTCGGCTTAGTGCAGTCTTGCCCTCAGGAGCTCCATCGGTGGCCCCGATCATCAGGCGAGAGACTGACACGGGGGGGTGGAGGACCTCGAACAAGGGTATTGGAGGCTTATGTCCGTTGAGGATATGCCATCAGCTGCATCAGTACGCCTCAGATATAGTAAATCTGCCTTGGAGTGTTGACTGTGACATATTTGAGGGAAATCCCGATGAAAAAAACCTAGTCACACTTGCTAAACAGAGTTCCAGCCCAATGGCCTCAAGGCGTTAAACTGTGACGCCAACTCATAACCCTTTGGTGGTAGATGCTGGGGAGGAGGGTCGTTGCGCGCGTAAAAGATCTTAAACTCCGCATATGCTGGTTGATAGCCCAGGACCCAGCAGACACCAGATTGTTATGGGTGGGGTTTTGAGGCAGCTCTAGCAACCGCGCTTGGTGTATGCTCTTGCACATTCGGTGACGTCTTGCAAGAGGTTGCTGGGACTGCGGAATAACCTCGGCTTAGTGCAGTCTTGCCCTCAGGAGCTCCATCGGTGGCCCCGATCATCAGGCGAGAGACTGACACGGGGGGGTGGAGGACCTCGAACAAGGGTATTGGAGGCTTATGTCCGTTGAGGATATGCCATTAGCTGCATCAGTACGCCTCAGATATAGTATTATTATTATTTTATTATCATTATTATTATTATTATTATGGACACCGTGATAGCCCAGTGGTCAAGTTCTACCATCTGGGCCCTGTCGCCAGTTCGATTCCCGTCGGTGCCACCAGTATTTTCATTGAACGTAACGATCCGTCTGGACCAGTATTTTCATTGAACATACCGGCCCGTCTGGAAGTGTTGGAACTGCCCTTGCGGGGGTGTCATTAGAGCCTATCGTCAATTCTTCGTACTCCCCTCACGGGTGAGACGATGGACGCATGTGCAGAAATGCATCAGCCATTGACAGAGAAGCACTATTATTATTATTATTATTATTATTATTATTATTATTATTATTATTATTATTATTATTATTATTATTATTATTATTATTATTATTATTATTATTATTGGAGAGAGTAACCCCCGATGAAAAAACCTAGTCACATGGTTCAATAGTTGCTTGCTTACCAGAGTTCCAGCCCAATGGCCTTACGGCGTTAAACTGTGATGCCAATCCATAACCATTCGGTGGTATGCTGGGGAGGAGGATCGTTGAGGCCTCATAAAAGATCTTCAACTCCGCCATGCTGGTTGGTAGCCCAGGACCCATTTGTCTGCCAAATTGTTATGAATGGGGTTTTGAAGCAGTTCTAGCCGCCATGCTTGGTGTATGCACTTGCACATTCGGCGACGTTTTGCAAGAGGTTATTGGAACTGCGGAGTAACCTTGGCTTAGTGCGGTCTTGCCCTCAGGAGCTCCATCCGTGGCCTTGCTTGCCAGTCGAGAGACTGGCCAGCAAAGGGGGATTGGAGGACCTCGAACAAGGGTATTGGAGGCTTATGTCCGGACACGGATCGTGCCATGCAGCTGCATCAGTACGCCTTAGAGAAACAATATTATTATTATTATTATTATTATTATTATTATTATTATTATTATCATTATCATTATTATTATTATTGTTACTATTATTATTACTGTCATTATTATCATTATTATTACGATGATTACTATTAGTATCATTGTTATTATCATTATCATTATATTACTATCATTATTATTATTATTATTATTATTATTATTATTTCTATTATTATTATTATTATTATTATTATTATTATTATTATTATTATTATTATTATTACTATTACTACTACTACCACCTACTACTACTACTACTACTACTACTACTACTACTACTATTATTATTATTATTATTATTATTATTATTATTATTATTATTATTATTATTATTATTATTATAATATTCATCATTATCATTATCATTATGATTGTTATTATTATTATTACTATTATTATTATTATTATTATTATTATTATTATTATTATTATTATTATTATTATTATTATTATTATTAGGGAGTACATAGGCCATCGGTCCTTTCCATGGGCTGATTGGTATAAAGCTCCTAGAGTAATGTTCTATGCCGTCACTTCCTTTATTCCACCGATTGGTGTGGAGACTTTCCTTATGGAATGGAGGACTGGATGCACATGGCCTTTTGGCTCAGCAATTGGCAGGAGATACACTATTATTATTATTATTATTATTATTATTTTGGACACCGTGATAGCCCAGTGGTCAAGTTCTACCATCTGGGCCCTGTCGTCAGTTCGATTCCCGTCGGTGCCACCAGTATTTTCATTGAACATACCGGTCCGTCTGGAAGTGTTGGAACTGCCCTTGCGGGGGTGTCATTAGAGCCTATCGTCAATTCTTCGTACTCCCCTCACGGGTGAGACGATGGAGCGCATGTGCAGATTTGCATCAGCCATTGACAGAGAAGCACTATTATTATTATTATTATTATTATTATTATTATTATTATTATTATTATTATTATTATTATTATTGGACTGCGGAATAACCTCGGCTTAGTGCAGTCTTGCCCTCAGGAGCTCCATCGGTGGCCCCGATCATCAGGCGAGAGACTGACACGGGGGGGTGGAGGACCTCGAACAAGGGTATTGGAGGCTTATGTCCGTTGAGGATATGCCATTAGCTGCATCAGTACGCCTCAGATATAGTAAATCTGCCTTGGAGTGTTGACTGTGACATATTTGAGGGAAATCCCGATGAAAAAAACCTAGTCACACTTGCTAAACAGAGTTCCAGCCCAATGGCCTCAAGGCGTTAAACTGTGACGCCAACTCATAACCCTTTGGTGGTAGATGCTGGGGAGGAGGGTCGTTGCGCGCGTAAAAGATCTTAAACTCCGCATATGCTGGTTGATAGCCCAGGACCCAGCAGACACCAGATTGTTATGGGTGGGGTTTTGAGGCAGCTCTAGCAACCGCGCTTGGTGTATGCACTTGCACATTCGGTGACGTCTTGCAAGAGGTTGCTGGGACTGCGGAATAACCTCGGCTTAGTGCACTCTTGCCCTCAGGAGCTCCATCGGTGGCCCCGATCATCAGGCGAGAGACTGACACGGGGGGTGGAGGACCTCGAACAAGGGTATTGGAGGCTTATGTCCGTTGAGGATATGCCATTAGCTGCATCAGTACGCCTCAGATATAGTAAATCTGCCTTGGAGTGTTGACTGTGACATATTTGAGGGAAATCCCGATGAAAAAACCTAGTCACACTTGCTAAACAGAGTTCCAGCCCAATGGCCTCAAGGCGTTAAACTGTGACGCCAACTCATAACCCTTTGGTGGTAGATGCTGGGGAGGAAGGTCGTTGCGCGCGTAAAAGATCTTAAACTCCGCATATGCTGGTTGATAGTCCAGGACCCAGCAGACACCAGATTGTTATGGGTGGGGTTTTGAGGCAGCTCTAGCAACCGCGCTTGGTGTATGCACTTGCACATTCGGTGACGTCTTGCAAGAGGTTGCTGGGACTGCGGAATAACCTCGGCTTAGTGCAGTCTTGCCCTCAGGAGCTCCATCGGTGGCCCCGATCATCAGGCGAGAGACTGACACGGGGGGTGGAGGACCTCGAACAAGGGTATTGGAGGCTTATGTCCGTTGAGGATATGCCATTAGCTGCATCAGTACGCCTCAGATATAGTATTATTATTATTATTGTTATTGTTGTTATTGTTATTATTATTATTATTATTATTATTATTATTATTATTATTATTATTATTATTATTAATGGACACCGTGATAGCCCAGTGGTCAAGTTCTACCATCTGGGCCCTGTCGCCAGTTCGATTCCCGTCGGTGCCACCAGTATTTTCATTGAACATACCGGTCCGTCTGGAAGTGTTGGAACTGCCCTTGCGGGGGTGTCATTAGAGCCTATCGTCATTTCTTCGTACTCCCCTCACGGGTGAGACAATGGAGGCGCATGTGCAGATTTGCATCAGCCATTGACAGAGAAGCACTATTATTATTATTATTATTATTATTATTATTGTTAATTTTATTATTATTATTATTATTATTATTATTATTATTATTATTATTATTATTATTATTATTATTATTATTATTATTATTACTACTACTATTATCATCATCATCATCATCATCATCGTCACCGTCACCGTCATCGTCATCGCCATCGCCATCGTCATCATCATCCTCATCCTCCTCCTCCTCCATCCACCTACTTATCTATCCATGTTCAGGGGCAGGTACCTGCGATGACCAGGGCGGCACCGCAGACTATGAGTGCACCTGTAGCGATCCGAGGCTTTTAAGAAATTACTCGGGGTCCGAGATGAGAGAGAGAGGGGGGGGGGGGGGGGTTGGGTTGGGAGGGTTGGAGGGTTGATAGAAATGTCTGTGGTCTTTGTCTGTCTGGCGCGCGGGGGGCATTCCTGGCCGCTGACTTGCTTACTTTTATTGTTATGCCAATTGCATTTATGCATGACCATGGTAACTCGTTGTCGTCGTTGTTGTCGTCGTCGTCGTTGTCGTTGTCGTCGTCGTCGTCGTCGTCGTTGTTGTTGTTGTTGTTGTTGTTGTTGTTTTTGCTTTTGTTGTTGTTGTTGTCGTCGTCGTCGTCACTGCCGTCTTGTTTGTCTTCTTTTCTTCAGTCCTGGCTCTGGAACTTGCTATCCTGCGCCTTGTAACGAATCGCCATGCGATCTTTCCGGTCAGCTATGTTTATCTATTGATTTATTTATTGATTTATTTATTGCTTTATTTATTGATTTATTTATTGATTTATTTATTTATTTATTTATTTATTTATTTATTTATTTTATTTATTTTATTTATTTTATTTATTTTATTTATTTTATTTATTTATTTATTTTATTTATTTTATTTATTTTATTTACTTTATTTACTTTATTTACTTTATTTACTCTCTTTCTACTTCTCTTTCTACTCATACGTCTACTTTTACTTCTACTTATATGTATACTTCTACTTCTACTTCTCTTTCTACTTCTACTTCTACGTATACTTGTACTTTTCTTTCTCTTTCTACTTCTACTTTTGTCAGTACTTCTACTTCTATTTTTACTTCTATTTCTACTTCTACTTCTATTTCTACTTATACTAAAACTGAAACTTATACTTAAACTTCTTGTTGAACTTATACTTAAACTTATTATACTTATACTCATACCTATACTTATACTTATACTTATACTTATAGTTATACTTATACTTATACTCATACTTATACTCTTTTGTTTTGTTTTGTTTTGTTTTATTTTGATTTTTTCTTTTCCTTGTACTTATACTTATACTAATACTAATACTTATACTTATGTATACTTGTACACTTATATGCTTATCTTATACGTATTCTTATAATTATACTTATACTTATACTTATACTTATACTTATACTTTTACTTATAATTTTACGTATACTTTTACTTTTACTTTTACTTTTACTTTTACTTTTACTTTTACTTTTACTTTTACTTTTAATTATACTTATACTTATACCTATACCTATACTTATACTTATACGTATACTTACACTTATACTTACACTTATACTTACACTTATACTTATACTTATACTTATACTTATACTTATACTTGTACTTATACACTTATACTTATACTTATACTTATACTTATACTTAAACTTACACTTATACTTATACTTAAACTTATACTTATACTTATACTTATACTTATACTTGCACTTATACTTATACTTATACTTATACTTATACTTGCACTTATACTTATCCTTATACTTATCCTTATTTTTATACTTATAATTATACGTATACGTATTTTTTACCTATATCTACACCTATAGCTATATCTATATCCATATCTATATTTTCACGTGCATCTACTTAACATAAGCTACCAGTATCCATACCAGCTATATCTACATCTCCATGATTACCATACAGGCGACTCTCTATCTAAGTGTTTCGACTTGTCAAATATCGTCGCCCTTGAGAACAGAATTAAAATTAATACTTACTACTGCTACTGCGGACCTGGCTACTACTTCGAAGACAAACTCCCCCGCCCGACCTGCAAGCCCATCTTGAAATGTTCAAACGATGAAATAGACAACAACCCTTGCAACGACGGTGGGGACAATGCGGCCACGTGCCAGCCCGGAGGTGGAAACGGGCCCGATACTTGCAACTGCGCGTGTGGTTACAACTTCGACAGTGGCACGTGCTATCGCTGTGGAAGCAATAATAACGGTAATGGTATATCATATCATATCATATATCATATCATATATCATATATCATATATCATGTATCATATCATATCATATCATATCATATCATATCATATCATATATCATATCATATCATATCATATCATATCATATCATATCATATCATATCATATCATATCATATCATATCATATATCATATGTCATATCATATCATATCATATCATATCATATCATATCATATCATATCATATCATGTATCATATCATATATCATATATCATATCATATCATGTATCATATCATATCATATCATATATCATATATCATATCATATCATATTATAATATATCATATCATATCATATCATATCATAGCACATCACAGCACAGCACAGCACAGCACAGCATAGCATAGCATAGCATGTCATAGCATGTCATATCAATATCACACAAATATCACACAAATATCACACAAATATCATATCATATCATATCATATCATATCATATCATATCATATCATATCATGTATCATATCATATATCATATATCA
>WBZZ01002498.1:85000-87500 GCA_019918135.1 Paulinella micropora | reverse complement strand
CGCATACATACATACATACATACATACATACATGCATGCATATATCCATACATACATACACATACATACATACATACAGATTTGGGGCATGTGCAACAACCATATCGACCCTGGTTGCGCACACTCTATGATTTTTCAACATACATACATACATACATCCCCATACAGGTTTGGGGCATATGCAGCAACCACATAGACCCCGGTTGCCTATACCCTATGATGTTTCATCATACATACATACATACATACATACATACATAAAGACATACATGCATACAGATTTGGGGCATATGCAGCAACCACATTGACCCCGGTTGCCTATGGCCTCCGATTTTTCAACATACATACATACATACATACATACATACATACATAAATACATACATGCATACAGATTTGGGGCATATGCAGCAACTACATTGACCCCGGTTGCCTATGGCCTCCGATTTTTGAGGTCGTTCAACGTTACGATGTCGACGGAACCTGGTATACTCATAGATAGATAGATAGATAGATAGATAGATAGATAGATAGATAGATAGATAGATAGATAGATAGATAGATAGATAGATAGATAGATAGATAGATAGATAGGTAGGTAGGTAGGTAGGTAGGTGGGTGGGTGGGTGGATGGGTGGGTGGGTGGGTGGATAGATAGATAGATAGATAGATAGATAGATAGATAGATAGATAGATAGATACATGATATTTCAAATGTTTCAAGGTTACCATGTTGATGGCACATGGTACATACATAGATACATACATACATACATACATAGACACATACATACATACATGCTATGATTTTTCAAGTGGTTCATAGTTACGACGTCAATGGCGCATGGTACGTACAGATAGACCTTCCATACAGCTATAGCATACATACATACACTAACCTTGAACCCTTTGAAAAATCATAGGATGTATGTATGTGTGTAATGTATGTATGTATGTATGTATGTATGTAGGACGGCATTTGTTATCGATCGTAAAGCCTTTGGGATACCTGTGTATGTATGTATGTATGTATGTATGTATGTACGATGTCAATAGCAGATGGTACGTACATATAGACTTTCCATAAAGCTATATCATACATACCTACCTACATACATACATACATACATACATACATACATACACACAGGTGTCCCAAAGGCTTTACGATAGATAACAAATGCCGTCCTACATACATACATACATACATACATACATGCATGCATACATACATGCATACATACATGCACACAGACATACATATATACATGCATACATGCATACATACATACATGCATACATACATACAGACATATATAAATATAAATATATATATATATATATATATATATATACCTACATACATACATACATACATATAAACACACAGGTGTCCCAAAGGCTTTACGTTAGATAACAAATGCCGTCCTACATCTGACCCTAGAATGGTATACATACATACATACATACATACAGACATACATACCTGCATACATACATATATACGTACACGTGCCGTCCTACATCTGACCCTGCAATGGTATACATACAAAGAGACAGACATACAGACAGACATACATACATACAGACATACATGCATACAGACATACATGCATACATGCATACATACATACATACATACATATATACATACATACATATGTACGTCACGTGTCTGACCCTGCAATGGTATACATACAAAGAGACAGACAGACAAACAGACATACATACATACATATATACGTATACGTGCCGTCCTACTGACCCTGCAATGGTATGCATACAAAGAGACAGACATACAGACAGCATACATACATGCATGCATACATACATACATACATACATACATATGTCACGTGTCTGACCCTGCAATGGTATCCATACAAAGAGACAGACAGACATACATACATACAGACAGACATACATACATATATACATACATACGTACACGTGCCGTCCTACATCTGACCCTGCAATGGTATGCATACAAAGAGACAGACATACAGACAGACATACATACAGACAGACATACATACATACATACATACATACATACATACATACATACCTACATACGTACACATGCCGTCCTCAATCTGACGCTGCAATGGTATACATACAGGCATACATAAAGAAGGAAGACATACATACATACATATATGCAAGACATACACACGTACATACAAGTTTCGTCCTCTGACGTTACTCTGTTATACATACATACATACATACATAGATTCATAGATAAATATACATACACACATGTCCTCAGTACGACGCAGTCTGGTATACATACATACATACATACATACATACATACATACATACACATACATGCATGCATACATACATACATACATGCATACATACACAGGTCCAAATGTGTGCCCAACAAAACCAATGGACATGTAGTACTATCGCGGTCAATCTCTCTCTCTCTCTCTCTCTCTCTCTCTCTCTCTCTCTCTCTCTCTCTCTCTCTCTCTCTCTCTCGCTCTCT
>WBZZ01002498.1:0-20000 GCA_019918135.1 Paulinella micropora | reverse complement strand
GCCACTCCCCCCCGACACGGTACATACACACATGAATACATGCATGCACACCCACACGTAAATATAAAGTCACAAACAAACATTTGTGCTTACATACATACATACATACATACATACGTACATACATACATACATGCATGTATGCATGCATACATACGTGCATACTTACTTACATTCATACATACAGGTCCCTGTGCTTGTCTCTGGTCCGGACAACAACTCTTGGCAATCTCCTCAGACCACCTCTGCCGTCTTTTCCGTGACGGATGCGGCCGGTCTCACCACGGAGTGTACCATTCTCATCAGCATCGTTGACGGGGATAAACCCAACTGGGTACAAGGCTGTCCCCCAGAGGTGCTGCTCTCCAATACCTACATCCAATCCAACGAGAACGGGAAAGGCGTAGTTGCCGGGTTTACCGGAATGACCGCCTTAGACGGCGTAGATGGCTCGGTCACGTCGCTTCGCACTGCACCGGCAACCCTCCCAGCCGGCTACGCAGTCAACGAGTTTCCCGTGGGCACAACCACGGTGTCTTACCAGGCCAAGGATAAGGCAGGGAATACGGCGGTCTGCACCTTTAACGTGACAGTCAACCCCAGCAACTGCCCGCCAGGCACCTTCAGCGTAAACGCGGGCAATGTCGGCAAAGCGCCTTGCACGCAATGTGCAAGGGGCTACTATTCCCCCTTTGTAGGCTCAACAACCTGCCAGTCTTGTGCAATCGGCTATATTGCGCCTTCTACCGGGTCTACCACCTGCTTCGCATGTTCTGAGGGGATGGAATCAGCCACATTTGGCGGGTTCGTTTGCACTCCCAAGGGATATTGCCCTCCCGGCACGTTCTCGGCCGATGGGTTGAAGCCCACTAGCGAGCCCTGCACGGCCTGTGCTGCGGGAAAGTTCACCAGCATGCCCGCCACCAACGCCTCGGTGGGCTGCACGGCGTGCCCCATCAACACCGAGCCAAATAGCGACAAGACCCAGTGTAAGCCTTGTGCGGCAGACTATGCCACTACTGCATCCGGGCAGCAGTGCCAGCTTCTGGGTTGTACAGACCCCGCGGCTATCAACAGGAACCCCAGCGCAGGCTTCTTGCGCGCGGCCGACTGCAGATACTCACAACCTATCGCGGCAGGGGAAGCCAAGACGCTCACGCAAACGTCTTCATCGGGAACCCATTTCAGAATAAACATCTTTCAAGGCTCCACAGTTCGTAACTACAACATTACCGCCCAACTGGTTCCCAGCAACAACTTGAAAGCAATCGTATACTTCGACGGGACCAATCAGATTCTTACCAAGTTTGTGGCTGCAATCAACCTCGGACCCCAGGGCACACAGTTCATCAACCCGGTGGAAGTCTGTCTGAAGGTTTCATCCAGCTACACACCCGCCGGGGGCAACGAGTTATGGCTGATTGTCCTTCCCGAGAACGACCTAGGTACCTTCCAGTTCCTTTCAACTACCGTCAAGACCGATCCCATCGATGGCACGGCGACGTTGTATTGTGGAAAAACCAAGCAATTCTCTCAAGTGGCGGTGGTCGAAGCAGGTGCCCCGATCAACTGCACTGTGGGTGAATGGAGCAATTTCACCGAATGCAACGTGCCTTGCGGCGGCGGTACGCGATCTCGTACTCGCTCTGTCATCACCTATCCAAGCTCCAACGGCCAAGCCTGCCCGGAGTTGACTCAAGTGAAAGGTTGCAACGACGAGCCGTGCCCCATCGACTGTGTGGTTGGCTCCTTTACCCTCTTTTCCGCCTGCTCGCAGGCGTGTGGCGGTGGCGTAAGCACACGCACGCGTCCTATCCTGGTGGCGCCGCTGAATGGAGGCCGCAGCTGCGGGCTGATCGAGGAGAAACAAAGCTGCAACACCAACCCTTGTCCGCAAATGCTGCAGACCGCGGCCGACCAGCCCTCCAACGTGCTGCTGCTGTCCCTGCAAGTGGATGATTCCGGAAGCACCTTCTCAATGGTGTGGACGGGTGAAACCGACCGAGCCGGCAAGCTGATGGATATCAGCTTTGGCTGCTCTGACTTGCTGGTGGTGACCACGCTCGGGAACAACCCCACCTGCATCTGGCCCCGCTCGGACACGCTGCGGGTCAAGTTTGGAGGACAGCCTACCATTCTACTGGGCGACACGGTGAGCATGAAAGCCGGCGTCATCATTAAGGACGTCTGGGGCAGCAAGCTGACTGATGCTAATCTGCAAGGCAAGTTGAGCGGGCCTACTAAGCTGCCCGTGCCAACGCCCGTGATTGTGGGCCCGCAGCGAGTGGGAGGCTGTGCACGGTTCAAGCTGGATTCGTCCGTGAGCGGAGGAAATGCAGGCCGTGAATACACCAAACTGGTCTGGACCAAGACCAATTTCAACGGCGGGATCACGGGCAAGGTTGAAGTAGGCATAACTCGGTCCATCATACTCACGTCTTCAGACTTGATCCCCAAGCTGGCCACACATCGTTACAAGCTCACGCTGCAGAACTGGATGGGCATGAGCGCGTCGCTGCAGACCAGCGTCTTTGTGGACAGCGTCACCCTGCCCACCATCTTTGTGCCAGCTAGCCTGTACCAGAAGTCCCAGCAAGCTACTGAGGTCAACGCGGTGCTGCAGATCGATGACTTCATGAAGGCTGTGTGTGGATTCGACGCCTCCTTCTTCACGTTCACCTGGGAACAAATTGAAGGCCCGAATATCACCATTCCTGCAAGCGTGCTTACCGCGCCAAAATTCTACCTGCCCCCTGAGACCATGAAAGCAGGCGAAACATACAAATTCAAGGTGAAAGCATCTCCGGCGTTCGACCCGGCTTCCAGTAGTGAAGCGACCGTGACCATCGTGATCGAGAAGCGCGATCTGGTCGCCGCCATTTCGGGCGGAGATCGCGAGGAGGCCGCTGGGCGACAGGGTGTGGATGTGGTGCTGGACGGATCATCCAGTTACGACCCTGACGACGAGGTCTACGCCGGGGAACACGACCCCAACCTGCTCTTTACTTGGTCTTGCATCAGACGAGCGAAGACTGCCAACGCAGGTGACCAGAGCGTGGATTGCTTCGACAACCCATCTGACTCGAGCCCTGCACTGGACTTGGCCTCGGCCGCACGACAGCTTAATGTCAAGTCCACGGCGCTGAACCCGGACTTCCGCTACACCTTCACATTGAAAGTCCAGAAGGATACCCGCGTCTCCATGGTCTCGGTTTTGATCGACCCGAAGGACGGAGTGCTCCCGCGTGTAGGTATTGAGCTGAAGTCGGTGGGTGACTTCGACCTGACAGCTTGGTCGGCACAGGCCAGGCTCGAGCTGGAAGCGAGCGCGGACAACGGTGACCCGACCAACAGCAACGACCCAGTCACCTTACGCTGGTCGCAGCAGAAAGGCAACTTGGACCTGGACGATAAGAGGGTGATCACCACGCCGCTTACAGGAAAAAGCTTCGTGGTGGCTGAAGATAAACTCAGCCCTGGCGTCACGTATGTGTTCCTTGTGACTGCAACCAACATCGTCACGAAGAAATTCGCGTCTGCCACTTTCAGGATCACGGTGAATGCACCGCCCTCTTCTGGAACCTGTATCGTCTCCCCACCGAACGGGATTGCATACGAAACAGAGTTTTTGTTCGAATGTTTCGGTTGGACCGATCAGCCTATCCACTACCCGCTGCAGTACCAGTTCGAGTTGGTCCCCTTGGACACAAGCGAGCGCAGTCGTGTGGTGCTGTCTCCCTACCAGCTCCCCGGCTATACCAACGGGATCCGCTTGCCGGGCAATGATGGCGAGGAACGACTAGTCATAGCCTCCATTATGGACGCGTTGGGGGCCGTGCAGGAGTTCCAGTTCACTGTTCCCCTGACAGGACAGGTGTTTACCGACTCGGATGCTGTCAACAAGTTCGCATTCTCTTTCATGGATTCGAAGCTTGTACCCGCCCAGTTCAACAAGGACCTCTATGGAGTGGGGCAGCTGATTGTGATGGGTTCAGATCTGTTTTTCAGCAACCCAATCTTTGACCCAGATAATAACGGCAAACAAAGCGGCCGGCGTCGCAGCTTACAGCTGACTGAAGAAGAACTTTCGGCGCAGCTCGAGGAAAGACGTGCAGCACGAGGCATGATGATCGGCGCACTGGTCGACTTACACGGCAAGTTGTTCAACGATCCGAACTTGCAAGGGCGTTCCGCAGAGCTCTTAAACGAAGCTTCCTTCTCCCCTGCAGAGCTGGGACCGGAAGAGCGCTCCAGCACTCTGGACCTGGGCGCCAGGCTGCTAGAGCAGCAGACAGAGAGCGACAACCCTGGAGGCGCGCTGACAGGCGTGGCGGAGTCTGCCTGGGCCTCGCTGGCAAACGTGCAGCAAAGTGCCATTTTGGAAAACGTCTTGCCGGGGACGAGAAGGCGCAGTTTGCTTGAAGTGCAGCAGGAGTTCGGGGAACTCGCCGACGCAGTGCTGCGAGCTAAGAACCACATGGCCTACACCTTCGCGCAGAACAGCGCAGAAGAGGAGCTTCGCCACGTCGTGTCGCGTGGATTGGACATCGCGATGGAGAAGAGAACAGCTGACTCTCAATCCAAGCCGTTCAAAGTCCCCGGCACAGGCGCCGGGGTCACACTCCCGGACACTGGCTTGGAAAATATCGTGAACGATCCCTTCTCCATCACTCTCCTCCGACAGCCGGATATTTACAGTGTGCTTACTAGCGATTCGGATGCAGCTCGCAGGCGGCTGGCAGGCGACAACGGCACCGACGGAAACTATACGCGCATCTCCAACACGGTCAGTGTCTCTCTGGTGAACAGCAGCAACGGACAAGCTCTGGAGGTGGGCAATATTTCTGCGGGGATCATCATCGAAATCCCGCACGACACCATCCTGTTCGTGAGGGGCGCAGATGGGGAAATCGACTGGAATTGTAACAGTGTGAACGGCAAGAGTGTTGGGCAGTTGACAGGCGTCGACCGTGACTGCGACTTCTTGGTCGAGTCTGCATTCCTGAGCACCGCGGATATCAACACAGTTCGCGAGTGGGACAACAAAAATTGCGAGTACGATTTCTGGGCCTCGAAGGAAAATATAACCGTCTGCAACTGCACGCACCTGACCATCTTTTCGGTCAACCCCAAGGACTATATCCCACGTGTCAACACGCTTACCCTCGATAGCTTCCGCGACCTGAACCCAAAGAACATCAAAGAAAACCCTGCCACTCTTATTGGCTTGTTGGTGATCACGGGTATCTGGATGCTTGTCATGGTAATCGGGATCAGGAAGGAGAAGCAGCGAAACAAGAAGACCAAAGAGCAAATAGCCGTGATCAGGGAACGTTGGATCGAGCACACGAAGGGCGCGCTCAAGGCCAAGACATTCGCAGCCTTGGCCAAGGATTATAAGCACAGTGTGCAGACTGAGCACTTGGCTGTGGCCTTCTTTACCATGCCTTGGGGACAGACCTTCACCGTGGCAGAGAAACTCACCACCCTCTACACCATGTTGGTCTTCCAGATGGCCATACAAGCCCTCTTCTACGGCAAGCAGAGTCAGTTTGCAGCTATCACGATTTCGTTCATCTCATCCGCTCTTGTGGTGATCCCCGGAGAGACCTTGGTCTGGCTCTTTTCCTGTTCGGGCGATATTGGGCCCCGCGCCAAGTTCAAGTTTGACGTGGACGTGTTAGTGGCTGAGAAGCTAGGCAAAAAGAAACCCAGCATGCCTTTCCGTCTGCCCTACTGGGGGAAGTATGTGGGCTGGATGTTTTGTTTTCTGTTGGCTCTCACGGGGTGGTTGCTTACCTTGGCCTATGGGATGCAATTTGACCTCTACCACAACACGAACGTGAATTGGATCGAGACACCCGACACTTTCAAGAACGGGTTCGAGTTGGGTGAGTCCTATGCGAATTCTGAAGAGTGTCAGACGGGCTGCACGGGCGACCCCGCCTGCACCGGTATCTCGATTCGAAAGCGAGACTGCCGCTGCTACCAAGTGCACCTCGGAGCGACGACCGACCCACGTTTCATCACCTACGAAATTGAACAACTGTACCAGAGCACCTCGAAGTGGATCAAGTCGTTCTTGATGGGAGCTGCGTTGGATAACTTCTTGATGAAGCCCGTGACCCTCTTGGTCGTCATGGTGATGGTATACTGTATGATGCCCAGGGTAGAAGAAATAGACTTGTCCTCGATCGACTTGCTGGACCAAGCAGAAACCACTGAGTTGATACGGCAGCTCAGTGCATCCGATGAGGATGCGGAGGCCGGACATGGGAAAGGGGTAGGCGATCAGAGCACCGGCAAAGGCGAAACTCTCCCGGAGGGCAAACTAGTAATCGAAGGAGATGAAGCCAAAGATAGAGACGCGGCCCTCTCAACGACCGATGAAAACAACATAGCCAGTCCGTCTGTGGACACTCGGTCCATTGGCGCAGCTGATACGCGGCAATCCGTGGAAATAACCCCCATCAGCCCCACCCCCATCGCTGAAAGCAGTCCAGGCCAAGTGGAAAGCGGTCCAGGCGACACTTCGCCTGCACCTGTCATGTGATCAGTCCAAGTGCCTTCGAGCTCCAGTGTGTAGTATATAACTGCAGAATTTTCAAGTTGCACCGCATTCTGCGAGCTATTGTTCTCAGTCAACCTTTAGGTGTAGCTGTGTTGCGAAGGCATCAGTTGAAAGTTCGGGAAAAGATCTTTCAAAGGACGTTTTGATGGTTATGTTACAAGTGCGACTGAGAAAGACAAGCTCGAAGTGGAGAGATTATATATTATATAACGCTAGTATAAAGATTGCGCTAGTGTAACGAAAACTTTCCCAGTGAGAACACCATCTTTTGAGATTGTTTTATTCCTATTTCTTGTCTATTGAGATAAGATTGTCATATCATGACTTAAGTCGTAGTGGAGAACGATCGAAAGGAACTGCTGTGTTATTGATGCATACACTAACTACGAATGAACACCTGGCATGAATTGTATAAATAAGTTTCCACTTCGCAATTCTTGCTTCGTGGTCTTTCCAATAATAACACATATTAATAATAACACCTTAGTAAATTCATTGCATGCTTTATCTCTTAATTGGTTTCAATCCCCAAAAGTGGCTGCAACCAGTTTTGGGGATCGAGTTTTAATTTGAATGAAAACATGAGTACGAATCGCAAACTTGAATGGTGTATTAATATATACTACGCTATAAATTATTAAATTAAGAGTTGTTGAAGCGATCTGTGAAAGTCAGGAAGTCATAGTTTATCCGAATCTGGAAGCGCTACTGAAAAAGTCAGGGTCCAACCATCAAGTTTTTTCACTTGTTTTTTACCACGTTTGCGAGGAAATTTTCTGCCGCAGAGCCAGAGCTTCTTGAGATCAGAGTGTCGTGTTTCAATCAGGAAATTCAAAAGTGAGGCTGCGAATTCACACTATCAAGTTATTGATATTAATAGTGTATGCCTGCCCACCCGGTATATAATGTCAATATCGTTCCTGTCACGGTCTGTCGGTCACAAGTTATTATTGTATTCATATCCTTGGTGCGGAGCCTCGGATTACGGAGTCCGGGGGCCTCAGCTTCGTTAGGTATTCGAGTCCTTAGTCTTCATATCGATAGATCAGTTATCTGTAATTAAATATCGAGTTACTGTATTAATAACAACTTAATCTGGAGTCGCTAACGGGGTATGGAAATAGCACTTGAATAGTAGTCGCATATCGACTCTGAGTTCAAGTACTGACTGTACTCACGGCGGTAACAAATAGTAGAAAACTTAGTCACGAGATCATGATAGAAGATGTACCAGTCACCTATAAATATCTAGACATCACCTGAATTGTGTTCGCGTTATATTAAATTGAAGCGATGCCTGGTTAAAATCTGTCTGTGTGGCCAAACCAAACTGCCAAACTCCTAGCCGCCGCCTGATAATAATTATACTAGTCATCGTTGATAAATTATTATTGATAATATATAACATTATCAGTAATCACTAGAATTTAAAATTACATAATAACTTGATTTATCTCTGGCGAATCTGACATAGTCGTTGTAATGTACTGTGAATACTAGACTTCAAGCCTTAATCCAGGACCCGCGGCGGGTTACCCGGTAACCCGCGGTAACCCGAAAATTTTGGAAAATTTTTCCCTATATTTGGCCATATCATATCCTTATATTTTTCCAACAAGAGCCTCAATGTCCAAGACTCCTACTCCTCCTATAGCTACCAAAGAGAAGAAGAAAAAAAAAGTTCTAAAAAGATTAAAACAAAGAGACCGTCACGTCCCACTCCAGACGAAGTTGTTGAAATTCTTGCTGAGCCACAACACTCTTGGGCAAAAGAATGGAGTTCTCGTCCAGAAGCACGTATACCACCCCCCCCTCCCTGCCCCCCCCCCCCCGGCCCACCCCCCGCTCTGTCTAGTCTGTGTCACTGTATGCATGTGTGTGTCCCATTGTGTGCGTGTGTCCCATTGTGTGTGTGTCAGAAGATGATTACCCTTTTCGCGCAGGTATTTTTCAAGCAAAATACCAGCCCGAAAAGGGTCTTTTAGGACCAAATCGCCAAAAATCAACAAACAAGAAATCAAGAAGAAATCAAGTAGAAATCCTATTGACGAAGGAAATACAGCTATCGCCGTAGGCGGTAAATCAAGAAAGGAAGAAGGAAATTACCTTAGTAGTAGCAGACACCACCACTCTCATCCATTGACCTACCCCACAACATAAAGTTAGTAGGGCTTTTTAAGTAATATTGAAGTTTTAGTGTTTAAAAACACAGGAGGTAAGACAGGCTATTTTTTGAACCCTACCTGCCAAGGGGTTTTATTGTTCGGCAATCATCGGTTGAATTTGCTTTTGTCTGTTGTGAATTTTTCGTCTTACTATTAATATAGCTTCGTCTAATCTCTTTCTTTCGCTCGTAATCGTTCTCAACACATCGTTCATATCGTCTGGTCTCGTTATCCCAGCCCGAATATGTAATCCTTTATTTATCCAACTATTATATTTCGTGATTTCTTCAATCAACGAAATAGTTAGTTCTTTTACTCCCTTCGCTATATCAACATCTTCTCTCGCTTGCTTTATTTTCTTTACTTGTTTTTGTAGAGCTTTTATTTCTTGCTCATTCTTGGCCTTCTTTTTTTCAAGAGACTGAATTTGTTTGTCAATATTTTTGTTTTCGCCAACTAATTTCTCTATTTGCCCCTCTTGTAATTCCAAATCATTTCTCGTTTTTCTTCTTTTTATTCTTCTTTCAACATCTTCATCAGTCTCTGGGGCAGAGCGGGAGATTAGACTAATACTATCGTTGGACATCTTTATTTCTTTTTATTCTTTCTTTTCTGACCTAACCAACAAGGACAGAAGGAAGCCAGAAGGAAAATTGCCCATTAAAGTATGGCTGACAATACCTATTTACCTATCATAATTAATTAACCGCAATTCACTGTTAAAATAATCGCGATAATTATGTCGGCCCTTCGGACCCCCTAAATAAAAAAGGAAATTGCTAAAAAAACCGCCAACCTAAACCGAAATCACGTGTCAAGAAAAAAGAATTCTCGTCAATCTCCCAAAATCTCCCAAGTCAAGAAGTGGGAATGGAGCAGCTGGCGGACATTTTCAACGATGCGAAGCTGGACGACCCAGCCCCAGGCCAGCCAGCCCCAGCCGAGCCCGCCCCTGGCCAGCCAGCCCCAGTCCCAGCGCCTGACGACCAACCGCGGTGGATTGGCGATGTGAAACTTGTAAGACTAAACAAGGAAGACCAGGACTATGTCGTCAAGATAAAGGAAAGTTTTCTCTTGTCAGACAAAGAAGTGGTGATGAGTAAAGAAGGGAGAGAATTCAAAAATGAGGCGGGCTCTATGTTTCGTTCCGTCAAAATTGATGGCGGTATAAAGAAACCATCACACCAGAAATATTTTTTGGTAGGGGAAACAGGAGGCGAAGCAACCGTATTTCCATCATTGACCTCTATCAACAAAAAATACAAAAACAATATGGATGATATTCAGTTTATATTACCAATTTGTGGAAATTGGAGGCGTGTAATTCGCAGAGTATAATTAAAGCAACTGGGATAATTTGTAGAAAATACTTATTTCACCCCTAAGTATTTTTTACAATTTATCTATTTTTTCATCGGTTGGTTCATTAAATCATTTTTTTCTTACTCACAAATCAAGTATTACTCTTGCTTTTCTTTCTCGTTTGCTAGTCCTGACATTCTCCGGCTGTATGTCTTCCCGGTTTAATAATTCCTTTGTTTTCTTTTCTTTTGTTAGTTCTTTAACTTGTTCATTAATTTGTTTTTCTTCGTCCGCCGGTTTATCAAATTTGGTCTTCAATAGTTCCCTTGGACTGACCAACTCGTCTGAATTGAGTATTAACTTGAAGCCCTTACGACCAACTACTGTAAATATCTGCTTACTGTATTGTCGGCCCCCTTTTGAAAATAAATTCCTTTTTAATTCCTTTCTCACTTTATCGCCCTTTTCAAATTCTTCTATTAAATGGTCTCGTTGTATTCGTTGTTTATTTTTATTAACACCCTTAAATACATCTATCGGCTTAGCTTGAATTGTTCTGTGAAACCTCATATTATAAGCATCAACCATATCTTCAATCCAAGAAACCCAATCAAAATTACCATTAGTTTCAAACAGAATATCAAGCCACCGCCTTATAGTTCTAATAACTCTATCCACAATCGCAAGAGCCCGGTGGTCTCCTATTTCAACCGTCCGATGTTCAATATTATTCTCTCTGAAATAATCTTTTACCATTCCTTTATATTCACTTCCACTGTCGGTCGTAATGCTTTCCGGTGTATATGGTATTGATTTTAAAGCCATATAAACTTCTTTCGCCGTTTTGTTTTTAAGCGGTTTAATGATTAAAAATCGGCTGTGAGTGTCAATCCAAAACAACATCCAGGCATAACCTTTATTTCCTTTCTTGTCTTTCAGTTTTGACATATCCGCCAAATCTACAAATACTTGTTTAAGTGGTTTGTCGGACCATATAGTATTCCATTTATCTGTTGGTAATCTTTTTTGGTAATGAATTTCAAGTGCTTGTTGTTCCTTTCTTTCATCCACATCCTCCACAACTTCATTATTTCCTGTATGCTTATGGTCCATTGTAGGGACACCCTACGACCCGACTTTTTTGGTGAAGCTTTTTTTCAAAAAAGGTTCCTATATTAGAACTTCAAAAACATTTTTGAAACATCATTATTTTCTTTTTTTGACTTCTCTGGTTGTCCCGCATAAACATTAACATTAACTCGGCTAGTCTTCTTACCTTTACCTTTCTTAGGCTGTTCCTCTTCTTCACTTTCGCTCTCACTCTCACTCTCCTCTTCCACTTTCTTTTTTACCACTTTCTTCGCCTTCTTCTGCTTAGTCTTCAATTTTATACCCGCAACCCGTTGTGCGACGATATCTACAAAATCTTGTTCAACCTCTTCATCCGAGCTACTTTCTTCACTTATCTCACCGTCTCTTCCATCTATCATATCCTTAGCCAACTGTTTCTTGGCCGTATGTTCCATCTTTTCATCATTGGTCATTTCTTTCACATTCTTCGCCTCTTCCTCCGCTAGTAGTTCCCTAGCCCTCTCAATCTTCCTTTGCTTAGCCTTTTCCTTTCGCCTCGCATTCGCGATTTTAAGATTTTCTACCGAAGATTTACCCGGCATACTTGTTTGCTATGGGTTGGTATATTTTCCTAAATATAATATTTTAATTAAGATAATATATACAATGGGTAGTCAATACAAATCGCTCTTAGGCTTGTCTGAAATTGCGGTGGATTCACTAGATATAAAAAATTTAGATTTAACTAACACAAACATAGTGGGCTTATATACAGATAGGGTGCCAGAAGATGCTGACCCCGTAAATCTTTATTACACCGACGGACGATTTGATGCGAGGTTGGCTTTAAAATCAACGACTGACTTAAAAGAATGCACTAATCTATACTATACTGATGGTAGGTTTGATGCGCGACTAACCACTAAATCAACCACTAACTTAACCGAAGGAACTAACTTATACTACACCACAGCAAGGGCTAATACAGATTTTGACACAAGGATAGCAACTAAATCAATAGATGCTTTAAGTGATGTAATCATAACAGGCACACCAACAGATAATCAATTATTAATATACAGCACGGGGCAATGGCGAAATGTTGCTTCTCCTTTTCTTAGATTGGATGGTCTCACTATGATGTTTGGAAATTTGAATATGGGAAGTTTTAATATAGTAAATGTCGGTAATGTTGATGGTATTGATGTTTCTGCTCTTGATAGTTCGGTTGTAAAACTAACAGGAGACCAGACTATAACAGGAAACAAAACATTTACTACTTATGTGGGGGTAAAAGACTCAAATCCATTAAACACAGGTAAGTTATTCTTCAATTACAACAATAATATGGGTTCTATTTATTCGTCGGATGCGGGTGGAGCAACGGGCTATCCACTAACTATTGTAGGCTCGTCCATACTTTTTGCTCCAACAACAGGGGGTGGGATAACATTAACTGGCAATGTTTTTAATTTCAACAGCACGACAGCAATCAGCGGACTGCCCGCACCATTCTACGACGGCGATGCTTCAACAAAAGCATATACCGATACCAAACTGGCCAAGGACGGCACAGTGGCTATGACGGGCAGTTTAAATATGGGAGGATTTTCAATAACAAATGTTAATCTTGTTGATGGCATTGATGTTTCTACTCTTGATACTTCGGCCGTGAAACTAACAGGAGACCAAACCATAGCGGGTATTAAGACATTTAGCAGTATAATAAATGCGAGTGCGGGGATTGATATGAAAAGCCAAAGCATAACAAATGTAAATCTTGTTGATGGTGTGGATGTTTCTACTCTTGACACTTCGGTTGTTAAACTAACAGGAGACCAGACCATAGCAGGGAACAAAAAATTTACTTCAACAATAGAAGTGCGGGGTGCCACAGGTCCAGCCGCTTTTGATGGTATCGGTATTGCCTTTGATACGGCGACAAATATAGGAGAGATTGTGGCACAAAAAATGGCAACCGCGGCCTATTATCCAATACAAATAACAGGGTCATATGTTGATTTATATGCTGGTGATAATGTAATCGCGACAGCAACGGGCACAACACTATCTTTAAACAACAAGAAAAATTACAAACTTAGCCACACCAACAGCAACAACGGACGGGGCGAATAAAACGTATGTGGATACAAAAGACGGACAAAATGTCAAACTAACAGGAAACCAAACCATAGCAGGAATTAAGACATTTAGCAGTGCCCTTGAAATAACTGGAAATTCAACGAACGCGGCCACAAAAGGAACATTCGTGGTTTTTAACTCCACAGCCAATATAGGAACTATTGGATGCCTTGATATGGGCACTGGTGTAAATTATAACTTTGAAATAAATGCGAAAAAAATAAGTTTCATTATTGATGGGGCGATAGTCGGTTGGGTAAATGCTTCGGGGCTAGATTGTAATAGTAGCAAAATAGCCAACCTTGGAACTCCGACATTATCAACAGATGGGGCGAATAAAACGTATGTGGATACATTAGACGGGCAAAATGTAAAACTATCAACAGACCAAACCATAACAGGAAGTAAAACATTTAATGGTGCGAGCACTGTGATAAAATATCTAACTTTAACGAACAATGCTGATTTTAATAATCAAACTATCACTAATGGCGGAAATATAACATATAATGGTGCGAGGATATTAAACCAAAACGGAGGAGATATCTTTTTCAGTCAGACAACGGGTGATTACCAATATTTCTTATATACTCTAAATACGGCTTCAAGCGGAACCGCGAACCAACGAGGCTACCTATTCACGAATGTAGCGGCTGATGTAAAAGGGGCTGGACTTTATATTTCAAAACTTTTGGATAATAAAAGTGCTTCGTCTGACATTGTCCGTTTTAACAATGCGGGCGGTATGCGGTTTTATGGTGCCTTAGATATGAACTCAAACAACATAACAAATGGTGGAACAATAACAGGAACTACATTAACGGCAACTGCTGGGATATCAACAACAACAACATTAACAACAACCGACAATATAGTAGTAGGAGCGGGTAAAAGTGTGATTATTGATAGAAGTGCTGTTGCTAATAATAAACTGGTTTTATATGATAGTGGAACACCTTCAACAACTGGATTTTATGGATTTGGTATTGCTAGTAATACATTAATTTATAATGTTAATGCTTCAACGGATAGCCACGTATTTTACTATGCTGCAACAAATGAATTATTTAGAATTAACAACACAGCAATCACTGCTTCAAAGGCAATAACCGCAAATGCGGGCATATCTGTTGTTAATAGCACGGCAGATATAAGAGGAGAAGCAAGAAGCGGGTCTCATGCTACACCAGTCGGGTTATATGTCACAGCCAATCTTGGAGCATCTTCTGGCGGTGTTGAATTTAGACACAGCAACGGGACACAGGGAGTTGGTTTTGGCTATAATTCAATATATGCTACGGGGAGCAGCACAAACCAAGATTTAAATTTTTATGCGAGGGGAACAGGAGTAATCTATGCTCAGAGTGATACAAGCCTAACAACAGCATCCAGCGGATTTTTAACATTAAGAAAAAGACCAGGCAATACGACAAACCCACAAATATTTATGAAAGCAGGAGACTCATCGGGTTATGCGGTAGTAATGAATACAGGTGGCTTATTACACGCTTGGTCAACTTCATTATCAAATGGTGAAAACAATACAGGATATGTTTTTATGTATGCGGGAGCAAATACATGGTCTTCTGGTTCAGACAGGCGATTAAAATCAGATATTAAAACACTAGACTGCGGGGATTGTTGCGATAAACTTATGAAAATAAATTGCTGTTCATATTATTTGAAATCAGACGAAAAGAAACAGAAAAAGAACCACGGATTTATTGCGGATGAAGTAAAAAAAATATTTCCAGAATTTGTATCTGAAAGTGGAATAAAAGCAGACGATGGAAATGGAAACTTTGAAGGTATATCATACACGGACTTCATTCCAATACTGGTCAGTGCTTTTCAACATTTGACTGAAAAGGTAGTTAATTTAGAAAAAGAAAATAAAACTTTACTTAATATATTACAAGACCAAACCAACCAATTAGCAGAAATACGAGCAGTTTTATTTCCTTCTAATGCCCCCTAGATTACACCCACCACCAATCATAGAAGTAGATGGAGGCGAACTCACACCAGAGTTAAAGAACCGTGTGCTAGATGTCCAAATTAAGCAGGAAGAAAGAAAATTAGACCACGAATACGAGGACAGCTGGGATTGCTGTTTGACTAAGCGAAAAACTGACAGCCGACTTATCAAATACTTGTTTCAAATGGGTATCATTATCGCCATCATCACCCTTTGTATCGTGAGGCTATCTGAAAAGAACTTACCGTGTGAAGTTGCCAACACTTATGTCGGTATTTTGACCTTACTTATCGGTATCTGCCTTCCTAGCCCATCTAGCTCAAAGAAATGAACACTCATATAGCTGAGTTTTATACCAAGAAGCATCACCAGCACACATCAAAGGTAAAGCCTCATCCCATCCGACACACCAATCGCTGAAAGGTTTATACACACATCCTTTTTGAATACAATAAAGACAACTTTCATTTTTTTTATCGCTAACCCGTGAATAGAAATCGCAAGCAGTCCGAGCAGAAATATTAATTAATAAAAAGTTTATAAAGATTAGTATAGAGGGCATCGCAAATGACTGACTATAAATATCAGCGGATTATTTTTCTAAGTAATGATTTTGCTGGTGGTAGCAAGACATTTGACAAAAACATTCAAATGAACTTTACCCCAACCAGAATGAATGTTAAGTTTATCCACTATATGAACGATATGACTGAGACGAAAACGAAAATCCTTTATATGGACCGTATTGGAATTATCGGCACATTCGCAGACAGCACCACGGCAAACATTTCAAACCTCGGATATAATCTAGGAAATATCGGCTGGACTGACGGGCAGTATTCGTTTCGGGTATTGAAAACAGACAGCGGTAATATTGAGACTGACCCACTAGCTGGAAGAATTGTTATTTGTTTAGAATTTCTTGGGTAGGGGCCTGCTCCCCCTACGACCCCGCCAGTAAAATAAAAATATATTTTAGAATATATAAAAGTATTTGGAGGTGCGGAGGCGAAGTCTCTGCGATGGAAAAGATTAACAATGTTAAAGTTAAACCAGTTAAGCAAAACGGAGATGGCGAGAAGATGTCAAAAGGATATAAGTTATTTGATGAACCGTATGCCAATATTTTTCTTCTCGCTCGCAAGAAGAGTGGCAAGACGACAGCACTGTTTGAAATCCTGAAACGAACCACCGACAAAAAAACGAGGATTGTCATTATCGCCAGCACGATACACAAGGACCACATTTACAAAGAAATGGTTAAGCACTTCAAGAAGAAAGGTAATCCAATGGCGATATATACATATTTGAAAACGGATGGACTGTCTGTTATTGATTACGAGTTAGATAAGCTAAATAAGCCAGATGAGGAGCAAGAAGAAGGCGAAATCATTCAGGATGGCAAAGAGGAAGTAGAAAAGCCAAAGTTTTTATATTTTGGTAAAGAGGAAAAGAAGAAGCAGGATAGAGGCGAAAAGGTGGAGAGACCGAGCAAATACATTACACCAGAAGTTGTTTTCGTGTTGGATGATTTGGGTAGCGGTTTGAGGGATAAGTCTGTGAGCGACCTACTTAAAAAAAATAGGCACTACAAGTCAAAGGTGATTATGAGCTCTCAGTATCTTAACGACTTACGACCTGAGGCAATTAAACAGCTAGACTACCTTCTTATTTTTCCTGGGCAGAGTGTTGATAAAATTGAACTTGTATATAAGCATCTGGACCTCGGATATGACCTTGAATACTTTATTGAAAAATATCACGAGGCGACCAAAGAGAGATTTAACTTTTTGTATGTGGATGCGGTATCGGACGAGCTAAGGCAGAATTTCAATAAAAGATTTTTATAACAATTTTAATATTATTTATTTTTTTCAGAACTATATATAGATGCCAACATCACCAGTGATTATTTCACAACCATCAGGATACAATATCAGCTACAATCCCAGTATGCCACAAGCAGGAGGACGAAAGAAGAAGGGAAAAAAGAAACAAACAGGAGGCAAAGTTAATTGGGCCAAGGTTGGAAAAGCGATAGTGGATGCTAATAGGTTTATCAAGAAGAACCAATTGATTTCAAGGGGTGCTACTTTTCTGAGCGATGTCGGAGTGCCTTATGCTGACCGTGTAGCGAAAGCCGCGATGAAGCAAGGCTATGGCAAGCAACGAGGTGGAGCAGTCAAATTTCGGTAAGGACAAACCACTCAAATAAAAAACTAAACCTTCTATTATTTTTTTTTACTAATAATATAATAGTAATGCGAAGTAAGCCGAAGAAACAAAGACCGCCGAGGATATACAGAACCAAAGATGGTCGGCCATATATTAAAGTGAAAGGCAAACGAGCATATCTCAACTTTGGCGAGAAAACGAATGACCTTTCAACACTTCAAATCGTTAAACTGTTTTTGAAATATATGAACAAACCAAAGAAACCACGAAAGACGAAGGAGCGAATAATCAAGTCCGAATTCAATCGCCTTGAACACGAGAACCGCAACCAGATACAAAACAACCTGCTGAAAAAATATGAACTAATACACGAGCAGGAGCAAAAGGAAAAGAAGTTAAGAGAACAGGCAGAAGATGAGAAAAAAAGAATGGAGAGGAAGGAGAATGCCGACATTAAAGAAAGACAAGAAGACCTCATAAGGGAGGCGAACAGAGAGCAAAAACTTATAGAGGATGTAAAATTTGAACAAGATAGAAAAAATAATTTAATGTTATTACCGCCTTTCCAACCTCAATACATACAAGCACCACCACAAGCACCACCACAAGCACCACCACAAGCCCCACAACTAGGACCACCACAAGCACCACCACAAGCACCACAACTAGGACCACCCCAAGCACCACCACAAGCACCACAAGCACCAGAAGAAAAGCAGATACCATTGAAAACAAAAGAAGAGAAAAAGGCCGAAAAGGAATTAAAAGAAAAATACATTGAATTAATGAAGAAAGCGGGCTTTACAACTAAATTTATTAAAGGTTTGAGCAAAACAGAATTTATCAAACTTGGCACAGGAATAGAGAAAGCAATAGCCGATGCCCAATCAGCAGATGAGCAGAAAGAACTGGCTGAACAATACAAAAAAGAATTAGAACAAGAAAAAAAACTAGCGGAGGCCAAAGCGAAACACTTTGAAATTAAAGACAAAGTATCATACATATCCGCAGGTTTAAGAAATGATTACAAGTATCCGAAATTGGATATACCCAAACTTTGGGCCCTGCTTTGGAAGCGAAAATGAAAGCCGAAGGCAAACCACCACCCAAAAAAGTTAAAGGAAAACACACGACTGCGGGTATGGCACAAGTTATAGTAGATGAAGGTATTGATTTAGGAATAGACCAGAATGAAATGAGAAAGAAACTCGCTGATTATTTGGGAATAAACCAAGCTGGTGCTGGGGCAAAAACGATGGAGGAATTAATCCACAAACTTTTAACGATAGCAAAAATTAAGAAATATTTGAAGAAGGGTAAATACAGAAAAAAAAATGAAGAAGAAGGATTATGTAAGTAGCTTAGTAACCGAAATGAGAAGCGACCCAAACATTAAAAATCAAGTTTCAAATACTCTCGGTATTCAACCAACCGAGGAAGCAACCACGACCACCACCACACTGAAACCAATACCGAAACCCGCCCGACACAACACCAGAACCCACCGCCGACAAAACACCCGAAATCAACCACAGACACAACACCCGAAATCACCGCCGACACAATTCAACCACAGCAAGCGGGGGAGGGAAGAGGTTTAATGACGGACGAAATAGACAACATTATGAAAAAGCACGAATGGTATATCGGCACGGTAGCCAGCGATGAAATAAACAAACTGAAACCAGAAAAAAGAAAGAAGTATGGTTTTATAATGAACTTGGATAAGTCTAGCCAACCAGGCTCACATTGGATTGCTGTTTGGATTGATACCATTAAAGATGACACTATTGAAATCTACGACCCTCTCGCACTGTATAAGCCGACTGAGCTATTTCTTCACCAAATGAAACAGCTTTATTGAAAAGAGCAAGCCGAACACATACCTGCTTATGAGGTTAATCAAGTCAAAAACAATCAAACACCTCAGACACTTGCGGATGCATAGTATTAGGTTTTTACTTGAACGAGCGAAAGGGAACCGCTTTAAATTTGCCAGCGGTTGGACTGATTTGAAGGAAAAAGAAGCGATGAGTTGAAAACCCAGAACGGCTACTTTGACACTTTCATTTAGCAGGGGCAAGCCCCCGCACCCCCAGTGGTGAAGTAATTAAAAAATATATTTTCTAATATACAATAGTTTTTTTGAGATTGTAAGTTTTTTAAAAAAAGCACTTACTATGGAGTATCGCGAAGAGCTCTAACATTTACTATGTCAATAGCAAAAATAGGATAAACGGCACAGACAGTGATTTACACACTCCATTGATATGAAATCGCTAGACAATCCAACACACTGTAAAATTTTACATATCTATGTGCCGAATCGTATTATTCTGTCGCCAGTCCTTATAATACTTTTTCTGAGTGAAGATGGACGAGGCACTTATTACGATACCCGAGGGCAACTACACAATGAACAACTTAAAAAATAACTGGCCGAGGTGCTAACCGCAGAAGCCCCAATGACTACACATACACAATAACAAGCAACAATACGAATACTGACCCAGAAGATGGCAAGCTAACATTTACCGTAGCGAACAATCCCATTAACATTCAACCGCGGTTTATTTGACGACGAAACTCGTATTCA
>WBZZ01002497.1:70000-83443 GCA_019918135.1 Paulinella micropora | reverse complement strand
GAGAGGAGGGGGAAGAAGAGAGGAAGGAGAAGACTGTGAAGTTTAACCCTAAAGTCACAGTGCTTTCTAATGCTGTTGTGCAGACTGGGCCAACGCTTCCTCTATGTGAAAACAAAGATGTGGGTACACAGAGACTGCAGCCCCAAGGTAGTCTCATACCCGTTCATACATCACGGTTACCAATGATAACTGATGCAAATAGGAAGGCGAGACTTGCGATGGAGGCGAGGAGGCCAATGGCAGACGTATCGCCTCGGCCAAGCAAACAACCACGAACAGACTCAATGTCTACGGTCGCGGCGGGTGGCGAGCAAAAAGACAATGTGTGTACTCATGTACCACAAGACAATGTCGCTCAAATAGTAAACGCACCAGTACCGCAGAATAATAACAATGTTAATGAGGTGAAGCAGGAGGAGAAGAAGGAGGAGTTGAAAAACTTAGAGACAAGACTCCAAAATTTGGAACGTAAAGTTCTTGTTCTCGCAGCCAATATACACAGGCCCGATGCTCTGTGTTATACGGAACTTTATTGTGAAACATTGAAGACAATATTAAAAGTTGGTAATGATACGATGGCGAATATTAATATTGTCGGCCGGAAGTTTTTTAATCGATACCGGGACTGGGTGGACGGATATATGAAAAAGTCAACGGGCACTCTCAAAGGAGTGAGCAGCCGGACGAATATCACGGGAATCATCACACTGACCTTTAAATTGAAATCCGCACGAGTATACCGCATGGACCTTTATGTCGTCCCCGGTTACAACGGGTCAATATTACTATCGTATGACCAATTGGCTACAATGGGGGCTGTGATTGATTGCGCCGCACGGCGAGTGATATATGGAGTAAAAAGAGGAGAAAAGAACGATATTGATCCCTTCAACGCTACTGACTCTTATGAGGCTTATGAGCTGAGTCTAGCGACGGATCACAAAAAGATGGCCATCGCACATGAGGCACTTGAGGTGTACGTTCACTCCCATGTCGTAAGACCGGATGAACTGTCCTGGACCGACAATTGGGAATCCCAAGTGTGCACTGTCACAGTTCCGACATGCCATTGGGACAAAAAGTCTATTGATGACTTAATCGAGAAGCGAAAGGAGGAGATTATATGTGTCGCACAAAGAAGCCCGTCGTTGGCGAGATTCGCGGAAGGAGTAGGAGCAGATGTCCATATTACTAACGGATACTGTTTCCATGCGAAAGTAGGAGAAGAAAAAAGGGAGGCGTTTGTACCAAGGAGAACGGGGCGAATCCCGGATACTCCACCAGAAACTATTAAAAGTTTTATTACTGATTTCTGGGGTGACGAGCCCACGTGGCCGCGTTCACTGTCTGAAGTGAAGAAATGCTTACGGACTTTATTCGAAAATAATAAGCCGTATACTATTATCCTGCCATATAATGAGAAAGCGATACGGGCACAGGAAATAAGGGACCGGCTTATTGATCATCCTATACCGGTACCCTCTCGCAAGCAACAGCTAGTGGTGGCTTGTCGTATGGGAACTCGTGAGCAGAGCAGTGCATACAAGCGGAAGCTCAGAGACCTCGACAAGTTGAAATTGATACCGCAAGCATTCACATGCTTTGATGGTTTTTACACCCGTAAAGCTCCTTTGCAATACGCGAGACTCATTGACATGCTGGTGGAGCTCGGTAAAGATGATGAGCCGGACACGGTCACGTATGAAAAGACAGGCCTAGATGATGTCTCGGAAGAGGACTTAGGCTTGGAGGAGGACAGAGAACCCCTCAAGCAGCATAAGCAGATGTCTGATGAAGATTTTCAAGAGGCGGCGCGGAAAATTTTAGAAGAAGGAGTAGGCACGGAGAAGGAGAAGGAGCTTTTAAAAGCCAAATTAGAGGCGAACAAGGAAATTTTTGACCCTCCACATGCAGGTGGTGTCAAGCCTGAAGATTTCACTGCGGTTATTTACAAAATACCGGGTGCGGAGCCGTCACCGGCACCACGAAGGGCGAATTTGAGTATACATGAGGCGAAGATAGCGGAGGAGCTAGCAAGACAGCTGCTCAATGAGGACTTTATTGAGAGATCAACATCTCCAATAGTCTCACAACCGAGAATAGTGCCGAAGCCAGGAGGAGAGTGGCGCCTGACAGTTAACTATGCTCGTGTTAACAAGGTGCTGGAGGAAGAGAGAAATCCTCTCCCGACATTAGAAGAAGGAAGGAGAGTACTGCGGAATGCAAAATTCTATTCGGTCATTGACCTTAAGAATGGCTTCTGGCAGATACCACTGGAGGAAAAGTCCAGATGGCTGACGGCGTTTGTGGTGGGTATGGAAATATACCAATGGAAAGTGCTTCCGATGGGCCTCAAGCAAGCCCCAGGACTTTTCCAGAAGGCGATGCAGAAGATGTTGAGCAGTCAGTACGATGATTTTTTGACGGAGGCTTTATGAGAAGGCGGGGACAGAAGGCGGGAGAATATGCATTTTGCTATATCGATGACATTATCGTATACTCTAACCCAATGGAGGAGCATATCGATCATTTGTCCGATATATTCAGGCGCATCGGAGCTTTTGGCCTGAAGTGCAATCTAAAGAAGTGTCAACTTGCCAAGACGAGTGTGACATACTTAGGGTACGAGATCTCCCATAATCGAGTCTCGATATTCAAAGAGAAGAGGGAGGAGATTATGAATCGACCGATACCGAAGAACCGCACTGAATTGCACTCATTCCTTGCGATGGCGCAATACTATACCCAGTTTATACCCGATTGGGGTGCAACACGGGCTAAAGTGGAGAGAATGATAGATTTTGGAGACTTTGAGAAGTGGGACGAAGAGGCTTTGCAAGCGTTTCATGCGCTCAAAGATCTCATTTACAAAGACCCGAAAGACGGAGGACTGGTGGTAACGATGCCCGACTTTACGAAACAATTCGTAGTCGATACAGACGCATCTACGTTTGCGATTGGGGCTGTATTACAACAAGAGGATGAGGAGAAGAAATTACGCCCAATCATGTTTATTAGTAGGAAGTTGTGTGCGGCGGAGAGAAACTATTGCACAAGGCAAAGAGAGGCGTTGGCGGTAGTATGGGCCCTCAAGAGGCTCAGAGAGTATTTGTGGGGAGGACCTCAATTTACTGTCAGAACTGATCATCATAACCTGTTATGGTTGATGAATCATGAACAGACGGGACGGCTGGCGCGGTGGCAAGCGTTCTTGTCTTGTTTCGATTTTACAATGGTCCATCTACCGGGAAAGCGAAATGTGGTCGCTGATAGCCTCTCTAGGCTAGAGTTTAACACAGAAGTATCGGCGTTGGTGTCCACGGTGGAGATGGAAGACTTGTCCACTGACAAGGTGTATGAGGTCAGCCACATTGAGGCGATGGAGATGGCGAGTGGAGTCCGATATGACCGCACAGGTCTACGGTACAGTCCACAAGGCCCGGATCACGGGATATGTTGTGAGCTACATACCCAGGAGGACGCTGAGTGGTCCTATGAGGTATATGAGAATGCGAAGGCGAACATAAGAGAGGAAGAGGAGACGCAGGATGTTTATGCGGAGCCTTCTCAAGAGCGGAGAAGTGACCTAGACGATGACCCGGAAAGAATCGGGATACGGCTAGAAGATGGTACTGTCCATATAGCCTCGCCTACCGCATGGAGGCAACAGCAGGCTCAAGATCCGGAGTTTAAAGAACTGATACAGTTATATCAGAACCCGGATGAGCTACGGATGACGAAAGCGATCAAAGATCAGATGAAGGAGATGGGATGGAGAGATGGTCTACTGTGGTACAAGGGCCTTCACGGTCGCTATGCGTCACAGCCGGACAAATGGACCCTTTGGGTACCGGAGAGTCTGAGACGATTTATATTTGTCGCAGCCCACAATTGCCCACTTTTGGCGCATCCGGGTCGACAACGAACTCATATGTTCGTAGCGAGGCGATTCTGGTGGAAGAAGATGAAGGAGGAGATAGATCAGGCGGTGGATGCATGCATCCCGTGCAAGATAAACAAAACACCACTGAAGGCAAATTTCGGCCTGATTGGCGAATTTCCTCTTCATGCGGGGATGTTTGAGTTTATACACATTGATCATGTGGGACCTTTCCCAGAATCGAAGGATGGTTACAAATACCTCCTCACGGCTATTGACAGAGCCACCAACTATGTGTGGATCATCCCTGTCAAAGACGTTACCGGCAAGACGACGGCCGAGGCGCTGATCGATAGGATCATCTCACAGATCGGAGTACCAAGAAAGATATGATCTGATCGAGGCTCGGACTTTAATAACGAGGTCATCGACAAACTATCTAAGTATTACGGGATGAAATGGCAATATGTTACTGCCTATAACCCGCGAGCAAATGGGAAAATCGAGCGGGTACACAGACCCCTCAAAGCCTCGCTAAAGATGTATTGCACGAAGAAGGAGAATCAAAGAGCATGGGTCGAGGCAGCACCATCATTTGCGTTTGCAATGAACTGTCTACCCTCTACGGCGTTAGGAGGCTCGAAGAGCTCAATCTCGCCATATCAGTTAGTATATGGGCGTGAGCCTGATATCCCGACTTCGCTCCTTCACCCAAAAGACACTTGGGCGGATGCGGATGAGTTGTTTGGGATGAGACTTAGAGTGAAGATGGAGGCGGAACAAATAGTCAGGGCGCATAGAGAGGCGGAGCGCCGAAAGACTGATGCTGAAGGGGTGCGACAAGCGCACTTGGATCAGATCAAGTTCCAGGTCGGGGATATTGTACTATTGTACCATCCTCAAGTCCCGAAGGGAGTCAGCTCTAAGCTGTTCACTCACTGGAAAGGACCTTATCAGATTATGGAACAGACGGGACCTCTGAATTACAAGATCAGGGGTAGAGGGAAGGTGCAAATTGTGAATGTAAGAAGGCTGATGAAGTATGATCCCTTCTTATTGGAAGATGAATCCGTTGAGGAGGCGTTAAAACGGATGAAGGATGATTTCAAAGAGGTGCCGCCCATCCACAAGGAGGCTGGCATAGACCAAGACGATGCTTATCGGGCACCGATAGCTGAGAAGGAGGAGAGTGAGGTGGACAGCAAGGAGAAGACTGACCGCATAAGCGCGATGGGGACTCAGTCCAAGTCTCCGCGAGCATAGCGGAAAGAAGGAGAAGATCACAGAGGCGCAGCTAAGGAGAGCGCGGAATGATCTTATCAACGACCAACCGAGGAAGGCGATGAGGTCGATGAGATCAAAGGACGTCCACCAGGAGGAGGAGGGGACGGACACTGACCCAAACGCGGGCAACGTTGAGATTGTCCATGAGCGATGGAAGGAAGGCGATGCGATAGCAACCATCGCATGGGTGAAAAATGTTTTCTATCTGATGAGACCAGCGGAACAACATGTCGCTGATGACACTCTCTCAGACTTATACTTGATGCGGGTCGTGGCGGTCCCACGACAGATGCGTGTCACACGGACACTCAAAATATTATCAGCCGCAAAGATAGTACAACCGATACTCCAGTTCTGGAGAAGTATGGACCCGGTTGAGATTCCAAAGGCAAGACATTATCTGCCAGTATATAAAGACGCAAAAAGTCTCGAGACATGGGATGATACAATTACTCCCAGAGACAAGGATTACACTGCGTGGACCATTCAGACACTGCCAAGAGGAGTGCTTGATGTCCCTTTTGAATTATCGTTGGGCGGAATCCCTAATAAGATCTGGGACATTCTCGAACAGTCAAAGTTCGATCTGACTTTTGTTGGTGGTCCTCCACCAGGCAAAGAAATCCGCGCCAGACGACGAAGGCAGTGACAAAGAAACTATTTTTCTTTATGCGTCTCAAATAAACTGATTGATTGCCCACGGCGTATCATGATTTGATCATGCATCATCAGTTATCAATATGAATATTAAAAAGACTCAGTGATATAACTTGGCATTCGATCGCAACATACGAGTGCGAAAGGTCGATCGACGATGATACTACACCGTATACGGGGATCGCTAGTGTATTGAGCGATGGTGTTCCCGGGTATGACCCTTTCCAAGTCCTGGGATGATGTTCTCGAAAATGAAATGTTCTCTGAAACTTTCATTAAATTATTTTTACGATAGATTATATACTGTCGTACCTGAGCACGGTCAATCTCTACTTGTGTCGGTATATCGCAGGGTCGGGTACATACACCTCGACTTCGGATATAGCTATTAGGACTGGCCCCCTAATACTATATCATAGGATATCCGCCTTATACAAGGGTATGTCATTAAAAAAGACAATGTACTTACGATCTCCCTGTGAATAATAATAATAATAATGATAATGATAAGAAGAAGAAGAAGGAGATCAAAGGGGGAATCGTACTACAGCACCACGTTGCTTGTATTTTTTATTAATAGTACATTTGTTCTTGACATACTGCCGAAAAAAAAATTTGAGGGGAAGGAGTTCAAAATTTACAAGAAAGGCTAGAGAATCCGCTTTGATGTGCCGTATGAGGATATATTTATCGTCTTTTAGCGTCTATCCGTGGGTCGATGCGCTGTGTGGCATGACTCCATAGCGCATACTATTTGCAGAAAGAAATCAGAAGGTGTATGACGAAAATGCTATTTCCGTCATAAAATCGGGAGGGGGTACTGTAGGCATCACACCCCGGATAGCCGTAAAAATACCTTTTCCTGGTGACAGGTGCACCAGCTTGTTTTTCAGTATTATTTGTCCGGATTGGACCTGATGCCATTTTATTCCTGGTCTGTTGCCGCCGTTACATTATATTAATTAATAAATCCAAGGGCCGGTTACATTATATTAATATTATTACTTAATTAACAAGTTTTCTGCTTGATCAAGTTCGTACACATGCTGAATAAGCTGCCGGTAATATTATTTTATTAATATAGCAAGTGGTGTGTTAGTATGTATAACAACTACATGCATTATTTTAATATTAATCATGTCTGACATTTTTAATGTGTGACCGTATTAATAATGTGTAACATTATGTTTCAAAACCGGTTTTATGCTTCAAATAGTTGGTACACATGCTGAATAAGCTGCCGGTAATATTATTTTATTAATATAGCAAGTGGTGTGTTAGTATGTATAACAACTACATGCATTATTTTAATATTAATCATGTCTGACATTTTTAATGTGTGACCGTATTAATAATGTGTAACATTATGTTTCAAAACCGGTTTTATGCTTCAAATAGTTCGTACACATGCTGAATAAGCTGTAAGTAATATTATTTTATTAATATAGCAAGTGGTGTGTGAGTATGTATAACAACTACATGCTTATTTTATTGAATAGTGTTACATGTCGAGTGACACGACTACCTTGACTGACATTAAACGAGACACAAAACTTCGCGTATTAGCGAACCTAAAGTGCTCAAACTGCTGACGGTGGAAATGTCCTTCCAGTGTCGTCATGATAGCAGTAGGTACTTTGTTAGTACGGGGGTCGAAACCCGGAAAGCAGTAAATTATGTCATCTACATCTACCCACACTGCCTCCCCCTTCCTTTTCCAAGTCAGATCTAACTTGTATATTTTTTCTTTGAATTGGGTGTTTACTTTTTTGGCTGGGTAGTGTTTTTTGTGAAGGCTTTCATTCATGGTTAACACCTTGGGATCGGGCCAGCACAGGAGCTTGTGTGCCGGGACTTCGTTGAGGGCAGCCGCTGCACAGACAGACTTCCATCGCTCGTCCGCTTCGTCTGCCAGCTCATAAAAAAGGAGGTGATTGCCCTCTTGAACCGCCACAGTCCAAGCTTTGTGAGACGCCAGGTCTTGCCAGCTTGCTTTATCGATATCATTACCTCTGGGTGGCCTCTGACTTGGAACGAACCTTTCCTCCTCCTCTACGGTCACAAGTGCAAATCGCGCTGACTCTAGCTTCACCTTCAATAACCTGCCGTGTGGAGCAGGGACGTGTTGAGTGAAAAAAGACACTCTTGCCAACTGCTCTGGTTTTACTTCCCCAATCAACCTTGTTCCCTTATTCTCCAGTGTCCCGTTTCTTGCAAAGAAAGTGGAAAACCATTGTTTGCTGACGGTAACTGGAAAAGGGGAGAGGATCCTGGCTTTGGAGCCAGCATCCCCATCCTCTCCATACACAAAAGGGGCCTGTAACAGACGGCGAACACAAAAAGAGAGCAAATCCTCAGGTGTCTCATCCTGTTCGAAGAGGTTAGCCTACGACAACAACAGACATACAGACAGTGTGTTAATGTATTAGTAAATACTATGTATGTATGTATGTATGTATGTATGTATGTATGTATGTATGTATTATTATTATTATTATTATTATTATTATTATTATTATTATTATTATTATTATTATTATTATTATTATTATTATTATTATTATTATTGTATGTATGTATGTATGTATGTATGTATTATTATTATTACTGTGTATGTATGTATGTATGTATGTATGTATGTATGTATGTATGTATTATTATTATTATTATTATTATTATTATTATTATTATTATTATTATTATTATTGTTGTTGTTGTTGTTGTTGTTGTTGTTGTTCTTCAGTGTTGTTATACTATTGTTATGATTATTATTATTATTATTATTATTATTATTATTATTATTATTATTATTATTATTATTATTATGGACACCGTGATAGCCCAGTGGTCAAGTTCTACCATCTGGGCCCTGTCGCCAGTTCGATTCCCGTCGGTGCCACCAGTATTTTCATTGAACGTAAACGATCCGTCTGGACCAGTATTTTCATTGAACATACCGGCCCGTCTGGAAGTGTTGGAACTGCCCTTGCGGGGGTGTCATTAGAGCTTATCGTCAATTCTTCGTACTCCCCTCACGGGTGAGACGATGGAGGCGCATGTGCAGAAATGCATCAGCCATTGACAGAGAAGCACTATTATTATTATTATTATTATTATTATTATTATTATTATTATTATTATTATTATATTATTATTACTATTTGTCACGTGACTCATGATGTATGTATGTATGTGTGTATTTACCTCTTCTTGCTTCACAATCTTTTTCTTCCTGGGTTCTCTCTTTTCTTTTTCCTTCTGCCAAGGTGTTGGAGCATTTCTAGGTCTCTTCCTTATTTCACCTATCCCTACGCTCTCTGTCTCTAACTCCTTCAGCTCCAACACCTCAGCAATAATGAGCTCTCTCCATGTTTTGATTGTCTTGCCCTATCACCACACCAATGAGACACCGAGAGGAGAGAAACAAAAACGAAAACAACCTCAGCATCTTTCAGATTGGACCTTGGAGGCAAGGCATTTTGGCCGCGCTGAGAAATCAGCCAGCTTTCCAGGGCTGGGAGAGACCACTCCATCCAGTGTTTTCCCTTGGATGGGTGTGGCAATATCTCAACGCTCTCCTCGGGAGGCTGCTCAGGAGGCAGCTCTCCCTCACCAACCTCCCGTTTGCTCATTCAAATCCTTGTCGTTAGGCAAGCGGATCGACGCTGATTCCAATGTTCTAATGGTGATAGTGCCACCGTTCACCAAATTTTTCTGGACTCTTTTTCCAACTTGTTTGCTGCAACTTTGAAGTCATCGTTTGCAGTCAATTTTATATATTTTTTAGTGATTCCTTCACGAAACATTAATAAGGATATTCATACTACAACTTAGTATCGTTTTTATCTATTAAATCTTAATGTAACGTTCTAAATATTTTTTTGTATTCTACCGACCACTTTTCTAGTATTAGGGAGAACCTACATATGTTTTCCTTTTTGGCTTCACTGAGCTAATACAACGAGACATCATTCTCATTCTTGAGGACTGTGTTTGGTTGTATTACCGACTTTTTACGAGCTATCGTTGGGGGCATTACACTCGAAGTAAAATGGTAAAACAAGTCAGATATGTTAGTTAAAGTGGTAATACTTAACATATTTTCCTTTATTTTTCCACAGACTAACTTGAACAACTCCAACTGCTACACAACACGTGTAGCATTTGAATTCTATTGTTTCGCAAGGGACAAGTAGTGTACTAAATAAACTGGAATTGACCATCCCAGCGTCTTTTGGTACCTTCCCTGTTCTCGGAAGTATTTTGAGATCAAATGATAGCAGTGTTTGTATTCATTTGAATGCCGGTTGGTATTGCTGTTGACATTCAAGACAACAAAAAAAATTGATTTTTCTGTTTTGGTTGGAATTTCAGTTTTGGTTGGAATTTTGATTTTGGGTGAAAATTTGAATTTTTCAAATTAACTGCTATATTCGTCCGCAAAATATCGTAAATTTTCGCGAAATGTTACCGTTAAATTTGAAAATTTGAATTTTCGTCACAAAAATGAAAAACTGTCACAAAAATGAAAATCTGACACAAAAATGAAAAACTAATTTTTGTTGTCTTGAATGTCAACAGCAATAATTTCCTCGCAGGAGGGTAGTCAAGACTTACATAATACAACCTATTGGTCTAACAAATAATAGAATACTTGCCATTCGTAAAGATGAGTGAGAAGCATAAGACGTAGAAGGGAAGCGGTAAATTTTCTTATTAAAAGTGTTTGCGTAAAAAAGAACTCGGAATCAGGACGCAATACGGCAAGACAGGTTCTTAATTTGTGGGTGGTGGTAGCAACAGACAATTTTTTTGTCAATAGCGATTTTTAATTTATATGAAATCTATTAGAACAGAAGAGTCTCACTATTATACTTCTTTAACAGCCCTGCGGGCAGGAGGTGTCATTTTGTGGCTAGGGACTCTCATTTGGGATGGTTTGGTAATTTGGAGGGGGGACACACAGAGAAAACTAACAGAATGTTACACGTGAGAAAAAATGCCGTGAACGAGCGCGAGCGAGCGAGCGAGCGAGAGATAGATAGATAGATAGATAGATAGATAGATAGATAGATAGATAGATAGATAGATAGGTAGGTAGGTAGGTAGGTAGACAGACAGACAGACAGACAGATAGATAGATAGATAGATAGATAGATAGATAGATAGATAGATAGAGAGAGAGAGAGAGAAGGGAGAGAGAAGGGAGAGAGAAGGGAGAGAGAAGAGAGAGAGAGAGAGAGAGAGAGGAGGAGGAGGAGGAGAAGGAGGAGGAGGAGGAGGAGAAAGAAGAAGAAGAAGAAGAATAAGAAGAAGAAGAAGAGGAAGAAGAAAGAGAGAGAAGAAAGAGAGAGAGAGAGAGAAGAAAGAGAAAGAGAGAGAGAAGAAAGAGAGAGAGAGAGAGAGAGAAGAAAGATAGAGAGAGAGAGAGAAGAGAGAGAGAGAGAGAGAAGAAAGAGAGAAGGAAGAGAGAGAAGAAAGAGAGAGAAGACCGCAAGCATGGGGAATAAATAATGCACTAGATGGCTAGTCCCATGCTTGACAAGCCTACCTTGGTCACCACATCCTTCACGGCGTTGAAAGTAAATGTCACGTTATCAGTCGAGGTCGCGCAAGTTATGTGCATATAAAGTGTCTCCGCCCTACTCTTAAACTCATCCTTCAAGAAATCGGTGGCGGCCGTGTAGTCCTTGCCACCTGTGTAACTGTCAAAACACACGTTCATGTCCACCTTTTCGATCTTCTCCTTGAACAAGTCGCTTTTGTTCAAGAAGACTATCATAGCAGCCTTCTTGAACCATCTAGAATTGCAGATCTCCTGAAACAAATCTAGAGATTCGTGCAATCGGTTAGTCGCCCCGTCCTCGTAGAGCACCTGGTCGTACTCGTTGATGGCGGTAACAAACAGCACCCCTGTGACATACTCGAAACAGTGCACCCACTTCTTTCTCTCACTGCGCTGCCCGCCCATGTCCAGCACACGGAACTGGCGGTTGTTGACGGTGAACTGCGTCTCCACGATCCCCACAGTGCGCGCACGGCACCGCAGCACGTCGTCGTAGGAAGGAATGTAGTCTTCTTTAGCTAGCGTGTCGGCGCGCTGGAAAAACCACCTGCACTCGTCCGCCAGCTGGAACTACGCAGCACACGTCCAGGCATAGATTCCTTTCATACATACAGAGAAAACAACACAGATGCAGAAGATGTTTACATACATATACACACAACGTAAACAACACACAACGTAAACAAACACAGATACAAGAGACAATACAAACGTACATACGTACCCACATACACGCACAGAGAGAGAGAGAGAGAGAAGAGAGAAGAGAGAGAGAGAGAGAAGAGCGAAGAGAGTCAGTCAGTCAGTCAGTCAGTCACCAGCTGGCGGTTGTTGTAGGTAGCTTTGATGGCGGGGTCGGCCCACAGCGTTTTGATGGCATGTGCGCGCTCGGGGTTGAAGAACGTGTAGTCCTGGTACAACGCACAAACAGCACGTGAGAATGGATTCGATGCGTCCATGCCACCGCCTCTCCCTCTCTGCGACGTGTGCCGTCTGCTTTCACGCCCTAAGACCAGAGCTCGACTAGAACGCTCAGCATGTCACACAGTCCTGGCACAAGTGCTGCGGCTGAGAGGACTTCTCTCTCTCTCTCTCTTTCTCTCTCTCTCTCCTCTCCTCTCTTCTCCTCTCCTCCTCTCCTCTCCTCCTCTCCTCTCCTCTGTTCTCTCCTCTTCTCTCTTCCTTCTCCTTCTCCTCCTCCTCCTCACTCACTCTCTCTCTCTCTCTCTCTCTCTGCCGTGGTGCGACCTTGATTTCAGAGATGAGCTCATTCGCTTCCTCGCTCTGCTTCTCCAGAGGCAGCTCCACGGTGCCGTTGTCATGCAACCGCTTGGCCTCTGCACAGATCAAGGTGCAAACACAAAGACAGGCACGCGATCAGAGCTAGTGCCAGTGAAGAGCAACAAGCGCCAGGGAAAAGCGAACCGAGACCTCTGATCAGGGTTTTCATGGAGATGAGGGCGTTTGTGAAGACTATGGGCTTGTAAGGTAAGCGCTTGGAAGGGTCTTGAAAACCTTTGCCTGCACCACAAACCAACATCAGTCTATCCTTTTGTTTGTTCTTTGCAGGAGAGACAGATTATGCACAAATGCAGCAAGTGGAGGTACGTGTGGCTCGGTTCTAGGACGAGCAGCCGGACTGGCGCAACAGGAGCAAGCATGCGGCGGCCGCACACTGGTCGCGCACGCTTAGCACGAGCGCTCGTGCAGGCAGGTCAACCAAGGAGCGAGCGGACAAGCAAGCCAAGGGTAGGGCGCGCACCATGGATCTGGATGAGTTGCTTGAGGAAGGTGCTCTTGCCAGACTCGCCTGCCCCTAGCAGCAGCAGCTTGATCTCCTCCTCCTGCTTGTCCTTAGCCAAGTACTGCTCCACGCGGCGGTTTGCAGCGGCATCGCTCGAACCGCAAATCCCCATGGCCCAGGAGCGACCCTGAAGATGCCATGTGTGCATGTTTAGATGTACGTATTGCAAGCATGCGCGCATTTCGTGTCGCACGGTAAACTATGCGCTTTCTGTTACACCCAAGACCAAATGGTTAGTAGCAAAGGTTGTTG
>WBZZ01002497.1:57500-62500 GCA_019918135.1 Paulinella micropora | reverse complement strand
CTGTTATATCTAACAATAACAACAAACAAAAAAAAAAACGAGCTGAGTACATTGTTTAATATTTACTTATTATTAATAAAACGCTTACCGGTAATATTTACTTATTTAAACCACCACTCAGCTCTACGAGTGACAAGTATTCCATTGAAACAGTGCTTGCGTAAAAAAAAAAAAAAAAAAAAAAAAAAAAAAAAAAAAAAAAAAAAAAAAAAAAAAAAAAAAAAAAAAAAAAAAAAAAAAAAAAAACGACTGAAAAAAAAAAAAAAAACACACACACACACACACACACTTACAGGTTTGAAAAAAAATTAAAGTGCATCCCACCCTCACCTTTCAGTGCGAGCATATAGCCGCTATTAATACTTATAGTCTTTCCTGGAAAAATCGCGTCGCTTTACCACTAGACTACACGATTTTTTAAGTCTGACAAGTTACTATTTAAAAAATCATTTAAATACTCAACATAAATATTGATATATATTAATAATCAATGTCAGTCTTATTAATAAAATGAGTTTGATAGATAGCAAGTGAAAGATATTATTTATTGAAAATTAATCATTCCACGTCAAAATCAAGGCGCCGACGTTTGGATTGTCGCTTTTCAGATGCAGTATGCGGACGCAGAATTTCTCGCGCGTGCAAGGCTTGAACGATGGCCTCACGCCTGAAACACAAAGGATTACGGCTCGACGTTGCTGGATTGATCGTCAACATATCTTCGACTTCAAAGTCGTTGATAAGTCGACCGTACTCATCCGCAACTCGAGGTAGCCCAAGTTGAGAAATTGTCTCCGCACTAGAGAGGGACCCGGATGAGTCAATGCAAAAATTATGTAAACGAAAGCAAGACTTCAGAATGGACAGTGTTCCGGCAAGTGAAGCGGATACAGGCTTCCACAAAATACCCCAACGAGCAGTAAGCATCCCAAATGCTCGCTCAACGTGTATACGGAGCTGAGATAAATGAAAATTAAAAGAGTCTTTGTATGGCGCGGTTGTGCGGAGTGACCTACCTTTATATGGTACTAGCAGATACTCGTGCGGGAGGTAGTCATTATCTCCAACACCATAATATTTTGGAGGCCATCCCTTCAAGATATCATCTAGTCCGCTGACAGTATATGCAAGCTGATCATGCGTTCCACCCGTACATCGTACATCTGCCCAACGGAATCTGAGGTCTGGCCCACATGCAAGCTGTGCATTAATGCCAAAATACCCTTTCCTGCAGTAATATGCACGAGGATTAGGAACCTCGGGAGGCTGTGGGCATGGGATTTTGAAAATGATTCCATCGAGAGCTAGAATACAACCTGTAAAAATATCAGGCACGCTGGACCGAGCTTGCCATCCAGCAGCCAGACATGGAAACTCACTCTCAGAAAGAAACGTCAAAGACTGACCCAACGCAATGTTACGATTAATTAGTAATATCACCCGCCATATACATTTGTAAAATGTGCTTTCAGCAACTCCATGTAAATCTACGATGTCTAAGTAACTACCTCCTGCAAGAAAACGCAAAGTCATAGATAGTTGTAGCTCGGGTGGCACGACTGCATACGAATGGGTTTTGGCGCATGCAACTTCAAGTTCTGGTCTCAGTAGGGATAAAAGGTCATCAAACTGCTGTTTCGATAACCTATATCGGCGCTTGAACCCGCGATGAGTAAATGAATCAACACGCGTCGACCAATCCATACGCTGCCTTTTAGCAGCTGGCGCCGAGGACCTCTTCTGCGATATCTGAATTATCGAAGGGAAAACAAGAGAAGAGAAGGAAAGACAGAAGAAAGTCATGTAATAATAATAATATAATAATAATAGTGCTTCTCTGTCAATGGCTGATGCATTTCTGCACATGCGCCTCCATCGTCTCACCCGTGAGGGGAGTACGAAGAATTGACGATAGGCTCTAATGACACCCCCGCAAGGGCAGTTCCAACACTTCCAGACGGACCGGTATGTTCAATGAAAATACTGGTGGCACCGACGGGAATCGAACTGGCGACAGGGCCCAGATGGTAGAACTTGACCACTGGGCTATCACGGTGCCAATAATAATAATAATAATAATAATAATAATAATAATAATAATAATAATAATAATAATAGTGCTTCTCTGTCAATGGCTGATGCATTTCTGCACATGCGCCTCCATCGTCTCACCCGTGAGGGGAGTACGAAGAATTGACGATAAGCTCTAATGACACCCCCGCAAAGGCAGTTCCAACACTTCCAGACGGACCGGTATGTTCAATGAAAATACTGGTCCAGACGGAGCGGTATGTTCAATGAAAATACTGGTGGCACCGACGGGAATCGAACTGGCGACAGGGCCCAGATGGTAGAACTTGACCACTGGGCTATCACGGTGTCCAAATAATAATAATAATAATAATAATAATAATAATAATAATAATAGTGCTTCTCTGTCAATGGCTGATGCATTTCTGCACATGCGAATCCATCGTCTCACCCGTGAGGGGAGTACGAAGAATTGACGATAAGCTCTAATGACACCCCCGCAAGGGCAGTTCCAACACTTCCAGACGGGCCGGTATGTTCAATGAAAATACTGGTCCAGAAATAATAATAATAATAATAATAATAATAATAATAATAATAATAGTGCTTCTCTGTCAATGGCTGATGCATTTCTGCACATGCGCCTCCATCGTCTCACCCGTGAGGGGAGTACGAAGAATTGACGATAGGCTCTAATGACACCCCCGCAAGGGCAGTTCCAACACTTCCAGACGGGCCGGTATGTTCAATGAAAATACTGGTCCAGAAATAGACCGGTATGTTCAATGAAAATACTGGTGGCACCGACGGGAATCGAACTGGCGACAGGGCCCAGATGGTAGAACTTGACCACTGGGCTATCACGGTGTCCAAATAATAATAATAATAATAATAATAATAATAATAATAGTGCTTCTCTGTCAATGGCTGATGCATTTTTGCACATGCGCCTCCATCGTCTCACCCGTGAGGGGAGTACGAAGAATTGACGATAGGCTCTAATGACACCCCCGCAAGGGCAGTTCCAACACTTCCAGACGGACCGGTATGTTCAATGAAAATACTGGTCCAGACGGACCGGTATGTTCAATAATAATAATAATAATAATAATAATAATAATAATAATAATAATAATAATAATAATAGTGTATCTCCTGCCAATTGCTGAGCCAAAAGGCCATGTGCATCCAGTCCTCCATTCCATAAGGAAAGTCTCCACACCAATCGGTGGAATAAAGGAAGTGACGGCATAGAACATTACTCTAGGAGCTTTATACCAATCAGCCCATGGAAAGGACCGATGGCCTATGTACTCCCTAAATAATAATAATAATAATAATAATAATAATAATAATAATAATAATAATAATAATTATAGTGCTTCTCAGTCAATGGCGAATGCATTTCTGCACATGTGCCTCCATCGTCTCACCCGTGAGGGGAGTACGAAGATTTGACGATAGGCTCTACTGACACCCCCGCAAGGCAGCTCCAAGCCTTCCAGACAGACCATTACTTTCAAAGAAAATATCCTTTGAAAATACTGGCACCGACTGGAATCGAACTGGCGACAGTTCCCAGATTGTAGACCTTAACCACTGGGCTATCGCGGTGCCATAGTAATAATAATATAATAATAATAATAATAATAATAATAATAATAATAATAATAATAATAATAATAATAATAATAATAATAGTGCTTCTCTGTCAATGGCTGATGCATTTCTGCACATGCGCCTCCATCGTCTCACCCGTGAGGGGAGTACGAAGAATTGACGATAAGCTCTAATGATACCCCCGCAAGGGCAGTTCCAACACTTCCAGACGGGCCGGTATGTTCAATGAAAATACTGGTCCAGACGGATCGGTATGTTCAATGAAAATACTGGTGGCACCGACGGGAATCGAACTGGCGACAGGGCCCAGATGGTAGAACTTGACCACTGGGCTATCACGGTGTCCACAATAATAATAATAATAATAACAATAATAATAATAATAATAATAATAATAATAATAATAATAATAATAATAATAATAATAATAATAATAATAAAAGAAAGCTCAAGAAAGAAAGAAAGCAAGAAAGAAAGAAAAAAGAAAGAAAAGAAAGAAAGAAAGAAAGAAAGAATGCAAGAGCGACAGAATGAATAAGCGAAAGAAAGAAAGAAAGAAAGGAAGGAAGGAAGGAAGAAAGAAAGAAAGAACAAAAGAAAGAAGCAAGGAAGACATTAAAGAAAAGGATGAAAGGACAGGAAAGAAAGAAGAAAGAAATGAAAGACACGAAAAAAAAAGGAAAGCATATAAGAATGAATGAATAGAAAACGAAAGAAAGTAAAATATAAGAAAGAAAGAGAAAGGAAGGAAGGAAGGAAAGAAGGGGTGAAGGAAATAAGGAAGGAAGGAAGGAAGGAAGGAAAGATGAAAGAATGAGGGAAAGAAGAAATTAAACAAAGAAAGCAAGCAAGCAAGCAAGCAAGAAAGAAAGAAAGAAAGAAAGAAATACAAAGATAAGAAGGAAAAGAATGAAGGAAAGACAGAAAGAAAGAAAGATAGAAAGACAAGAACAGAGAAAGGAGTTTTTGTTATTGTTGTTGGTTGGTGTTGCTATTGCTTTGGTTGTCGTTGTTGTTTTGGTTGTGGTTGTTGTTGATGATGTTGGTATTACATGAATACACGTATCTCCAAGACGAACACAGCACCGGGAATCAGGTAAATCATTAGGTAGGTACACCTGCAAGGGACGTGAGGAGCAGGAGGTCGCCTAAGTCGTCGCCATCCCACATATCGATGAATTCATTGGACGCAGAAAGTAGAATAGTACTTAGAATAGCAGTGTCCGCATATCGGTGGTGATCGAACCGCATCCCAGATGCAGTTTAGACATTCCCCTGTAAAAGAAAAAGACAAGACAAAAGAAGTGGAAGGAGATAGAAGGGACTGTGTTTGAAGCGGCAATCCACAA
>WBZZ01002497.1:17500-52500 GCA_019918135.1 Paulinella micropora | reverse complement strand
AGGGTTAGGGTTAGGGTTACTAGTTAGTGTTAGTGTTAGGGTTAAGGTTAGGGTTAGTGTTACTAGTTAGTGTTAGGGTTAGGGTTAGGGTTCTTAGGAAGTGAGTCAGGGTGATGGGATTAATACAACAGGTAAATACGTTAGTTAATAATAATAGTTATAGTTCATAGTGTGGAAAAGGTAGTAATTACTGGTGTGGGTGGCAGTGGTGGCGCAAATGCCAATACGTCACGTTTGGACAACCGAAATTTTGACTTAGAGACCTGCATGAGCTGTTTCGTTCGTTTGGCGAGCTTTTGTCTGTGTTGATTGATTTTCCTATAAAAGGACGTTTGGAGCTGGTCATTGAGTCAACCGGCGACACCAGGGAGACGTTAAACCGGCTTCTAATATTGCAAATACTGTTTAACTTCTTCAGGGTTATGAGCCTTGTACGTGTGGAAGCGCAGCAAAATCACAGAAGTGATCCAGGGTAAAGGCTTCTACGGTCTGTGTCACACCCAAGAGTGAGAAGGGAAGTCCATCCCAGCTGTGTTTCAGAACCACTGCGTAAACCATTGTGGTTGAACAGGAGGTAGAGCTCTACGGAGGTCAAGCTACCGACAGGAGGCAAGAGCGAGCCTTCGGGTCAGAAGGACATCTACGGGAACGGTTTTGGGGCTTGCCTGATCATCCTAATACAGTGCCACTAGACGTGAATCTGCCTCAAGGAAGTACGAGGAGCGAAAGGAAAGAATTGCAACATCTCGCTCTCGATCGTCGTCTCTTCCAAGCATGACTGGTAGTGCAGATGGAAGTGGAAGCCAAGGGGCAAAAGGAGTGTCTGCGTCTCCTCTCGCTACGGCAACTGCAACAGCCAAGAAAAAGAGTACTAAGGTGCTCAAGCAAAAGCGTAAAGACAGGCAGCTAGTGGCAAGCTATGATGCCAGCTTAGTGGTAGCTGTGAAAGAGAAGCGAGTGGAACTATTCACGCTCATCTACAACCACTTGCTAGGTGAAGCAAAAAGGCTGGTAGCAGACTTGGTGAAGGATGAAACGCCGGAATTTGGACAACAGCCAGATGCCATGTGGAAAAGGCTGAAGGACCGGTATGAAAATGGTAACACTAGTGACCTGCTTGAAAAGCAGAGAAAGATTGCTAGGTGGGAGTTCCATTCCTCCACCCAGTACGAAGGTCAGATTGCAGAGTTTGAGACTGTAAGGGAACAGTTGTCAAAGAAGGGGCATCACCCCTCAGACCTGAGCTTTTAACAAATCATTCGTGATGTCATCATGGGTCCGGAGATGCGGGACAAGGAAATCCAAAATGACAGGAAGCAGTGGCTGCTAGCTGCTGACTTTGACAAGGAAAAACAGTCATGTGACTTGCATCAATGGTGGCAGGAGTTGAAGAAGAAGGCAAAGGACATTGACTTGCAAAAGGAGAGAGAGAGAAAGGCAAATAAGAAGGCGAAGGCGAATGCAGCTAAGATCGATAAGAAGAAGCACTTCTCTACCACATGCACGTACTTCAAGAAAGGAAGTGCAAGAAGGGAGGAGATTGCCAATACCTTCATTTGAACGATAAGTTGAAGGGGGTTTTCTTTCTCTTTAGCAAGGAAGATTGCAGGTTTGGAAGCAAATGCAAGTTCTCGCACACCGAAAAGAGAAAGAAGGATGGAGGGGGCACGCGGGGTAGTGACGATCAGAACTGCACTAAACGCACCCAAAAAGGGAAGAAGGATAAGAACAAGAAGGAGAAAACGTGCTTCAACTGCAAGGGCAAGGGACATTATGCATCCAACTGCAAGAAACATTGTCTGCTGTGTGGCGGTGATTATCCTCTTCCTAAGTGCACCCATGGCACTGACGGAGGGGGAGAACAGCCCGGAGCCAAAGCAAAGGCTGACATGGTGAAGAAGAAATCCACTGGAGCTGACAGCAGTGACAGCTCGGATGCAGAGCAGGATGAGGAACGCAACCGTGCCTTTAGCTTGCTTCAGCAACGAAAGGCATCAAGGGCCTTCATGGTGAAAAGTGGTAGGAGCTCGACGGCGAGTAAAGGAAAAGAAGAGCACACACACTCGAAGAGGGTGAAGGCGACTACTCAGGAAGAAAGTAATGTGCTTGTCAGCATTACCAGTCCGCAGAGAGAGGCAAAGGGGCTGTTCCAGGAGGTGAGCAACTTCGAGGAGTTCAACAACTTCGTAAATGTGTTGGCTGCCACTAGGGCAAACGACACTACGCCTACGCCGGAAGCTGAGGCTGTCGAGGGGGAAGGTCATCTAAGCGGGGCTGCCGCGCCAAATGCGGGCGGTCCTGCAGAGGATCCCACGTACTACTCTCGATTGGAGGCAGCGGCGGAGTTTCTTTGCAATGCTGGGTATGATTACATCCAGGTACGAGTTCGTGATGGCATGGCTGACGGAGAGGCGAAGGAGATCCCAGGGTCTCCGCCGGGCCAGAATCCAAGCGAACCAAAGGGAGTAAAGAGGCCGCGACATCCAAGAAGAAGGGCAGATTGGGAGCAGTGGCAAGACTCTATTGCTCAGGACAGCGACGAGACAGAGTCCCATCTGTCCAGCTCGGAGGATGAAGAGAAAACTCTGATTACAGTGCGGCAATATCGGGACGGGGGTGGTGTGACGCATGAGTTCCGGCACTATGGAGAGGGACGAGGAAGGCTGGTAACCTTCGGTGTACCAACAGGCCCGACTGAGTGGATACCTCCGTCCTGGTACCGCCACATACCAACAGGATCGGGTTTGGTGGACCAGTACATGGAATGGCAGCTAAACTAGAAGAAGTTTAGAAGGTTTCGAAATGGAGGCTTGCCTAGAGCGATGATGGTGAAGGGAACCGGAAGTACACGTAAGTCCGGCACCGGGGAGGGCAAAACAATGACTACTCCTCAAACATCTGATTCCATTTATTCACTACCCGAACCTTTGAAGTACGGTCCGGAGACATACGAGGTACCGCCTCGACATCTACGTCATGCAGATGACGAGCCCGAAGGAGTGGTGGAAGCGCGCCTGGAAGGGAGGTGCCACGGTTCAACGTTTGGAAGGGATCGGTGCATGAGAACTAGGAAGGAGGCTGTGTAGTCAGAATACCAACAGGTGAGGGCTGACGCCGCTGGGCTACTCACCGGTGACATGTTGTTTTGCACCAACCATAAAGATAAGCGAGAGCGCTATTACGTGGAGGAGAGCATTTGTGCTAAATCGGGGAATGGGCGCTAATGCCAGCATATCGACTGATGATCGAGATGGAGGAGCGTGGCCTCGGACACTTGGCTGGTCGGGCAAAGCCGGACAAGATGATGGAACATCTAACTCGGCAAGAAGCCCAAAGACGAGGGTTGAACTGGGACAGATCTTGTACCCATCATATTCACTATCCTGAGGGAAGAGTCAGGGGTGCTCTACAATTGGAACATCAATCGGGATAAGGTGAAGTGGGAAGAACCGGGAGTCCCTAGGAACCGGAAGATGTACCGAGAAACGGTGCCCTATCGCACGGTTAAAGCGGCCGTAACGGAATACCGGGCAATGAAGGATCCAGCCCATGGCGGGAGGTTCGACTCTGACTTAAAGCGCGTGGGATTAGTGAGGGATCAAGATCCCGTGACCCCAATAGTAGCCAAGGTCAGAAAGGCTCAGTCTCCAGTTACGGAGGAAGCAATTCCCCCGCCAACCCCGAAGGTGGAAGGAAAGACTGCCGAGACAGCGACGACGGGCCCAGTGGAGAGACGGGGACCTGAAGCGCCCAGCCCGGGGAAGGTAAAGCCGGAGATGCTGGCTACGCCGGAGGAGGTGATGGACCCTGTGGTGTACCTGGAAAACGGAAGTACCCCGTGGCGTGAACACATGGCAGAGCTATACGGGAGCGTCCATGAAGATTCCACTGAGGTGCTGGAAGAGTCAGAAGATTCAAAGGACCCCGGAAGAGGGGATGACACGGTGTCATTGGTGACACAAGTTCGAGCGGCGGCGCCGTACGACACCCCAAGGCTCAGAAGTTCAAGGCTGAGATGGGAAGGGCGTTGGCGCACATCAAGGGGCAACTAACCCCAACTAAGCCAAAGCAACTGGACTACACGCGTGATGGTGCGACGCGCACAAGGGTGCTTCGGCACCTGCGGAAGCTGGCAATGGTCATGGCTGAGCTTTACAATGAAGACATGCGAGCCGTGGGCATCGATCAGATCGAGGAAGTGCAGCAACTCATCACCAAAGTTGCCGAGAAGCGTCTATGGGGGAAAGAAGAACGCAAGGAAGGCGTACCCCTTAAAGACGCGGTGCAGGGTCAGCCCACTCCCGGCGGAGCGTCGAGCCCGGGGAAGGAACCAGTTGAGGAGGAGCTGGAGCTGGGACGGGACCTAGTAAGCGAGAAGGAGAGAATACGGCGTCTGGAAGTAATAATGCAACAGCGAAAGGAGGTAAACCAGAACAGGGTGGCGTGGCCGCCCAAGTGGGGGGATGACCAAAGGGACCTACAGGACTTCGAAGTCCGATGGCAGGAATACGTAGGATTACTATACCGTTGGTCTGCTGGTTGGCCTTTTCCGTGCAACAAGCCGAAGTTCCCCGCGCACTGGAACCCGAAGCCCTGGAGAATAGCCGGATCTTGGCAGAAGCGCCCTAAGCCTTATTGGCTGCGGCCGCTAGGGGGAGGCGACATGCCCGAGCATGTAGTGGTCTATGCCGGAGGAGTCCAGTGGGAGCCCGAACAAGTCCCGGAAGCGGAGATGGAAGTGATCCGGATGATGCTCAATCGAGCACTGATGGGAAGGGATCAACGAAGGGCGATGCGACCGCGCAAGGTACCGGACCCCATGCTGGACTCGGGGGCGGTGTCCGACATGGCCCCGCCAAGCTACAAGGCGTTCATGAATGACGTAAGGCGTGAAGTGAAGGAGTTCAGCGCTGTGGGGGGGACCGCACGGATGGAAGCGCAGGGGAACTACCGGCTACCTACTCTGAGAGGGATGGCCGAGACGGAAGCATGCCTCTCAAGGAGGTATGGGTCGGTGAGCATCTGACGGAGTTGCTGGTGTCGTGACCAAAGCTGATGTTAGACGGCTAAACTTTAGTGCTGCGAAAAGATTCGCCCTACATCACAAGGGCGGTGGTTCCCGACGTGAAGGAAGAAGCGAAGGACGCACTACTGTACTTCGACCATGAAGACTCGGTGATCCGGTTTCAATCCGGTTCTACGGAAGAACAGCAAGTAGCCTTTTGGTCAACCAACAAGGTGAAAAAGAAGGAGTGGGACATGGGGCTTCTACATCGCATCTTTCATGATCCCGCTGCCGCCAAGCTGCAAGCTATCGCTAAAGCGCATGACATGAAACTAGTGAACGTCAATCAGGACGTGAGCAAGGAGTGTCTGGAATGCCCGGCCGGCGGCGCTCAGAAGCCGCCCCATCGATCGAATGCGCATGGTACGCGCATGAAGGGAACGGGTGAGGGTTGGTCCGTGGACACCGCAGCCCTACTGGCGCCACCGCTACTCAACGGTGAACGGTGTCTAACGGCAATGGTGGAAGACTCCGTGGGGTACACCAACTTGGAGCTGCTATTGAACGCGGAAATGCAGCGTCAGTCGCTGGTGGCTGGCAAGGTCTTCAAGATGAGTCGGACCCAGACGGGGAATCGGGTGAAGCAGATACGCGGCGATGGAGCTTATCAGCGATCGCAGGTGTTCAACGACCTAATCGAGAGCGTGGGGGTACGGCCGCGCTGTGCAGTACGCAATGATCCCAACAAGAAAGCTTTAGTCTAGGTATCGCAGAAGCATATCTGGGCTGGAGCGCGGAAACTACTAAAGAGGGCGCAACTGCCTTATGTGTATTTGGGCTACGCTCTACTGCACGTGGGACTGTTGCACAACTTATCGCCGCCGCCGGGAGGTACAGAGCCTAGACTGTTCACATTATTCCCTTACGAAAAGGACGTGGACTGGCCATCGCTACTGCACACCTTCGGTTGTCTGTGCCATGTGGTACTGGACAAAAAGTACCACAGCTTGCGAAAGGAGGAGGATCGCTCTATACCGGCCGCGTGGATGGGACTGGACCTAGAAACATCGGCGCACATAGTGCTGGTCCAGGGGGAGATCAAGAGATGGCGGGACGTGATCAACTTTGACGAAGATCAGCCTGCCTGGCCCATCATCCTTCAAATTTGGAAGGCTTCCGGACTTAAACTAGACGAGGCTCTTGGTTACCCAATCAGCGACATGGAAGAGCTTTTCGTGAAACCGGAAGGGGGTGACGACAGCGATCGCGTGGTCGTGGTCAAGGAGGAGAAAGAAGAGGAGGGCAAGTTGAGATCGCCCGAGCCAGAAGAATCCACGGAGGAACTGCGCGAGGTAACCCGCGGCATGAGTGTGGAGGTACCAACCAAGGAATGGGGATGGAACTGGGCAAAACGAACCTACGGCCCCGAGTGGAAAAGCAAGACGCGAAAAGGGGCGGTGGAAGGGGAGTGCGAGCCTATCCGGAAAGGCAAGAAGTTGCAGCCGGCCCACTTTGTAACATTTAATTTCTTCTTTTCTTGAAAAGAAATATGGAGATTTTCGTGTTTTTTTGTGAAGGGGTTGTTTCGTGTTTATTTGTGATGGGGTTGTTGAATATGGGTAATAGAATTAGGGAATTTTTTTTCTGTGTACATATTATTATGACAGACACACTCCTACACGTGTGGCTGTGCCGCAAACGTGCACGTGTTTGTGTATGTATGTAGGCATGCGTGTGTGTGTGTGTATGTATGTATGTACATATGTATGTATGTATGTTTGTATGTATGTACATATGTATGTATGTATGTATGTATGTATGTATGCATATATGTATATATGTATGTATGTATGTATGTATGTATGTATGTATGCATATATGTATATATGTATGTATGTATGTATGTATGTATGTATGTATGTATGTATGTATGTATGTATACGTATGTATGTATACGTATGTATGTATACGTATGTATGTATGCGTATGTATGTATGCGTATGTATGTATGTATGTATGTGTGTATGTACATATGTATGTATGCATGTATGTATGTATGTATGTATGTACATATGTATGTACATATGTATGTATGTATGTATGTATGTGTATGTATGTATGTATGTATGCATGAGTGCATGTATGTATGTATGTATGTATGTATGTATGTATGTACACATATACATTTTTACAAATGACGTGTCAAAAGAAGACTTACCCATCAATTTCCATCGTCTAACAGGTAAATTAAACCACGATAAGAATACACTATTCAAGGCATACAACAATATCACAAAGCAATTTCATATTTGGTAACCAACACGATTATTGCTACTGTGGATCACACATAGCAGGCAAGACTGAGACTGACGACACACTTTTTAAGTTTTACACCCACAGGTACCCACAGGAAAACTGCAGCGAATTGCCGAGACTCAAAAATGAGTCAAAACCTGCGCTGGGGGTTCCGCCTGACTCAAAAACCAGGTTTTTTTCCCTGGGCCCCCATAGACCCGTTTTTTAAGGTAACTACCTCTTCCAAACCAATTTTTTGTGAGAATTCTGGGGTCTGGGGTGGCGAGAACTATGGCCTCAGTGGCAAGTAAAAAAAAAAAAATTTAAACTAAATTCTTTCTTTCTTACATTATCATGATTTTTCTTTTCTTTTCTTTTCTGTATTTATTTCGAGAAATTTGTGACAGAATGTAATGTAATGTAATGTAATATATTAATGTAATGTAATGTAATGTAATGTAATGTATTGTAATGTAATGTAGTCAGTGTAATGTAATGTAATGTAATGTAATGTAAGTACTAATGTAATGTAATGTAGTGTAACGTACTGTAACGTAACGTAACGTAACGTAACGTAACGTAACGAAATGTAACGTAGCGAAATGTAATCTACTCTACTCTTACTCTACTCTACTCTACTCTACTCTACTCTCTACTCTCTACTCTCTACTCTACTCTCTACTCTCTACTCTCTACTCTCTACTCACTCTCTACTCTCTACTCTCTACTCTCTACTCTCTACTCTCTACTCTACTCTCTACTCTCTACTCTCTACTCTCTACTCTCTACTCTCTACTCTACTCTCTACTCCCTACCCTACCCTACCCTACCCTACCCCTACCCCTACCCCTCCCTACCCCTACCCCTACCCCCCTAACCCCCCTACCCCCTAACCCCCTACCCCCTACCCCCACCCCTACCCTACTACTCTACTCTACTCTACTCTACTCTACTCTCTACTCTCTACTCTCTACTCTCTACTCTCTACTCTCTACTCTCTACTCTCTACTCTCCACTCTCTACTCTCTACTCTCCACTCTCCACTCTCCACTCTCTACTCTCTACTCTATACTCTATACTCTATACTCTATAATCTATACTCTATACTCTATACTCTTCTATACTCTACTCTACTCTCTACTCTCCATTCTACTCTCTACTCTACCCTACCCTACCCTACCCTACCCTACCCTACCCCTACCCCTAACCCCCTACCCCCCTACCCCCCTACCCCCTACCCCTACCCTCCTACTACTCTACTCTACTCTACTCTACTCTACTCTACTCTACTCTACTCTACTCTACTCTACTCTACTCTACTCTACTCTCTACTCTACTCTACTCTACTCTACTCTACCCTACCCTACCCTACCCTACCCTACCATACTCTACCCTACCCTACCCTACCCTACCCTACTCTACTCTACTCTACCCTACTCTACTCTACTCTACTCTACTCTACTCTACTCTACTTTACTCTACTCTACTCTACTCTACTCTACTCTACTTGCTCTGCTCTGCTCTGCTCTGCTCCTCTGCTCTGCTCTTGCTTTTGCTCTTGCTCTTGCTCTTGCTCTTGCTCTTGCTCTTGCTCTTCCTCTTCCTCTTCCTCTCCCACTCCCACTCCCGCTCCCGCTCCCGCTCCCGCTCCCGCTCTGCTCTGCTCTGCTCTGCTCTACTCTGCTCTACTCTACCCTACCCTACCCTACCCTCTCCCCCTCCCCTCCTCCACTTCTGCTCTCCTCTGCTCTCCTCTGCTCTCCTCTGCTCTCCTCTGCTCTCCTCTGCCCTCCTCTGCCCTCCTCTGCCCTCATCTGCTCTCCTCTGCTCCTCTCTGCTCCTCTCTGCTCCTCTCTGCTCCTCTCTACTCTCTCTACTCTCTACTATTCTCTACTACTCTCTACTACTCTCTACTACTCTACTACTCTCTACTACTCTCTACTACTATACTACTCTCTACTACTCTACTACTCTACTACTCTATTGCTCTACTACTCTCTACTCTCTACTCTCTACTCTCCACTCTCCACTCTCCACTCTCTACTCTCTACTCTCTACTCTCAGCTCAGCTCAGCTCAGCTCAGCTCATGTAATCTTATCTAATCTTATCTAAGCTAAGCTAAGCTAAGCTAAGCTAAGCTAAGCTTTGCTAAGCCAAGCCACCAAGCCAAGCCAAGCCAAGCAAAGCCAAGCCAAGCCACGCCACGCTACGCCAAGCCAAGCCAAGCCAAGCCGAGCCAAGCTGAGCTGAGCTGAGCTGAGCTGAGCAAGTAATGAATGTGCAGTATGAAATAATTTTACTGAAAATATGTAGCATAATATAGATCTTAATATCATGTAAAAGACCTTTTTTATTGCTGGTGTATGCATAATATTTCCTCATGAGCAAGCAAGAAATAGAAGAATGTTTGGCGATATTGGCAGGCTTCGTCCAGCAGGTGATGGGCAACATCACTTTCAGAGAGAAGCGAGTCAGGAACAACGCCTGTAGCGACGGGCAATTCCGCCTGCGGCCCATTCTCTTCTGCTCCGAGACGTCGGTGTTTGGGATCAAGAACATCTACAACTTCTGGAAGTGTGACGAGTGTGGCAGGCTCTTGTACGTACCGTTTGGGGGCCACAAGTTGGATTGCAAGTGCTGGCAGTGATCGAATGCTGGACGGCACGGCGACAAAGCACCTCACCGCGCTAGATACCACGCAACGGCCTTGAACAGACACAGACAGCCTCAAAACCTTCTTTCATTTTGTACCCTTCGTTTTGACTCTGCAGAGTCACCTTTTTTACCACGTTCCTTCTCTTACTTCGTCTTCCCACTCATCCCTAAGAGTGGCAAGTTTTTTTAAAAGAGTGATTGTCTTTAAAAAAAAACAATTTAAAAAAAGTAAAAATTAAAAAATATCAAATGAAATGAAAAGAAAATAAAATAAAACTAAAAAAAAACCTACTATAGTTGAGTGGTTAGTATGTCTCGGGTATGTGGTCCGTATTCAATGTGCTACATGCCCGATGCATGCTAAGCTCTTCTTCCTAGCATGAGCCTTACGCAATGAATAGGTATTGTATTAACCTGTCATTCACTGACCTTAACTCACTTTTAATTCTGCGGTTCGCCGGGGGACTCCGTTAGAGGTCGCAATGCACAATCAACACTTTAATCCGCCGCTCAGTGGCAGATTCACTGAACTGACTAACCAGACAGAGCAAACTAATAAGTGCGCAGTTAAGACTGTAACTGCCTCTCAATGATTTTGGTCCGATACGTAATGCATAAAGGTGACCATATGTTTTTTAGGTCGTTTTAGTGGGGTCCAAAACGCAGGCAAACAAGCGTATTGAGTTTTGATAAATTAAGATTTTTTTATATGTTTTTTTTGTTAGAAAGACTATGATCACGATGCGATCGGGTTCCCACTGCTTTCAAATATCGAAAAAAGTTTAAATTTAAATTTGAAATTCAAATTCAAAATTTTGTTTTATTATCAAGTTGAAAAAAAAACGATAGGCAAAGGTTGTCTATAATTCGGAGAGTCGCCATAATTTGGTGGGAACCCATATCGAGTATGAGCTTTCAGAATCTGAAGTCGGTTTGGAAAAAGATACAGTGGTTTAGGAGAATATTTTTCCTGTGTTTTTTTTTCCTTTGACTCGAACAAATTCTAGAAATTATACTGAAAAGAAGTTATTCAATGTGATTTTCACTATATTTCTTAGTTATGGGTTTATTTTATATGTCGGCAGGAAGCTATCTTTGAAAACCTTACTGTTGTATGTCAAGATCACTTAACAAACGAAAGCTTGTTTCCCACTGAACTTTTTTGACACCATCTTGACTGGAAAAATGCAAGGAAATTCTCAGACTTTTGCGGTTTTTGGTCCTGGCCCGGCCAACCTAGGAAAAAGCTCGGAGGGGAGGGTTCCCTGAGTGCATCAGATATCTCTTAGCACAAAGCATATCATAGCTATCTGTGATAACGTCACTCTTTTGTGATATTATCACAATGGAATAGTTTTTCAAAAAAAAAGTGATTGATTTTCACGAAGTGATTATATCACCTACAGGTGACATTAACACTAAGTTTATGATATTGTCACACGTATGTGGGATAATAATTTAGTGATTTTGTCGCGAGACACATACTGATAAAAAAAATGTGGCATACTCACATTGATATGATAATTTCACGTATCTAGTGCAATTCACTTTTTTTGTATGTCCTGGTAGTGTTTCCCGATACCCTAGATGAGGCAAGGAAACTATTCTGCGGACATTTGAGTTGTGAGAAATGATGATTTCACCTGACAAGGTCTTCGCAATATTATTATTATTATTATTATTATTATTATTATTTAGGGAGTACATAGGCCATCGGTCCTTTCCATGGGCTGATTGGTATAAAGCTCCTAGAGTAATGTTCTATGCCGTCACTTCCTTTATTCCACCGATTGGTGTGGAGACTTTCCCTATGGAATGGAGGACTGGATGCACATGGCCTTTTGGCTCAGCAATTGGCAGGAGATACACTATTATTATTATTATTATTATTATTATTATTATTATTATTATTATTATTATGGACACCGTGATAGCCCAGTGGTCAAGTTCTACCATCTGGGCCCTGTCGCCAGTTCGATTCCCGTCGGTGCCACCAGTATCTTCATTGAACATACCGGTCCGTCTGGAAGTGTTGGAACTGCCCGTGCGGGGGTGTCATTAGAGCGTATCGTCAATTCTTCGTACTCCCCTCACGGGTGAGACGATGGAGACGCATGTGCAGATTTGCATCAGCCATTGACAGAGAAGCACTATTATTATTATTATTATTATTATTATTATTATTATTATTATTATTATTATTATTATTATTACTATTATTATTATTATTATTATTACTTGCTAAACAGAGTTCCAGCCCAATGGCCTCAAGGCGTTAAACTGTGACGCCAACTCATAACCCTTTGGTGGTAGATGCTGGGGAGGAGGGTCGTTGCGCGCGTAAAAGATCTTAAACTCCGCATATGCTGGTTGATAGCCCAGGACCCAGCAGACACCAGATTGTTATGGGTGGGGTTTCGGGGCAGCTCTAGCAACCGCGCTTGGTGTATGCACTTGCACATTCGGTGACGTCTTGCAAGAGGTTGCTGGGACTGCGGAATAACCTCGGCTTAGTGCAGTCTTGCCCTCAGGAGCTCCATCGGTGGCCCCGATCATCAGGCGAGAGACTGACACGGGGGGGTGGAGGACCTCGAACAAGGGTATTGGAGGCTTATGTCCGTTGAGGATATGCCATTAGCTGCATCAGTACGCCTCAGATATAGTATTATTATTATTATTATTATTATTATTATTATTATTATTATTATTATTATTATTATTATTATTATTTGGACACCGTGATAGCCCAGTGGTCAAGTTCTACCATCTGGGCCCTGTCGCCAGTTCGATTCCCGTCGGTGCCACCAGTATTTTCATTGAACATACCGATCCGTCTGGACCAGTATTTTCATTGAACATACCGATCCGTCTGGACCAGTATTTTCATTGAACATACCGGCCCGTCTGGAAGTGTTGGAACTGCCCTTGCGGGGGTGTCATTAGAGCTTATCGTCAATTCTTCGTACTCCCCTCACGGGTGAGACGATGGAGGCGCATGTGCAGAAATGCATCAGCCATTGACAGAGAAGCACTATTATTATTATTATTATTATTATTATTATTATTATTATTATTATTATTATTATTATTATTATTATTATTATTATTATTATTATTATTATTATTATTATTATTATTATTATTATTATTATTATTATTATTATTATTATTATTATTATTATATATATATGGACACCGTGATAGCCCATGGCGGAGTGGGGCGGGATGCGGGAGCTGGAGGAGCTGGGGCGGAGGGTGCAGGATGGGCCGTGGAGGGTGGCGGAGGGCTCCAGGCGGGCTCAACTGAAGCGCAGGCATCGGCATCAGCTTCGTTCTTCCCAATTTGTGAAAGGCTTCCCACTGAGGGTGGCCTCACATAATTGGCAAGGCAAAGTGGGTGCGGATAGCCCAGGCTTTGGGGAATGGCCGGAGCACTACAAGGAGCGAGGCTGGGTGATCGTCGGAGTCCAGGAGCACAACCTATCGTCGCAGAAGGTGGAGAAGCTCCAAGTCGACGGCTTCGCAGTCCTCGGCAAAGCGGCTGCAACTGGTGCGGGCTCGCGTCTCTTGGGGGGAGTCTTGGCGTTGGTGGCCAACCATCTGGCACCGTGCGCTACCATTGTACAGGCTCCTGTTCCACACCAACAGCAATTGTGGGTGAGGCTGTCGTCTGGGAGCGCGACGGCGTCGGATGTGTTCGTCGGCAACGGCTACTTCCCCCAAGAAAATCAACGAGAGGAATCTATTGCAGCCTATGAGGCGTGGCAGGCGGCCGTCTCCTACTTCGCCACCAAAGGTCATGTGGTTACGGTTGGTGATGCTAATGCTAAGCTGGGGCCCGCCAGAATAGCGCGGGAGGAGGGAGTGGTGGGCCCCTTTGGTGAGATAGATGAGAGGGGTAGGGGGTTAGGAGTGAGAATGGTGAGTTGCTGGCTGCGATGCTTGTTGCCACGGGGTTGCGCAATCTCAGTGGGTTTTCGCAACCACGGGGGGACAAATATTGGTGGTCTAGGCAGGAAAATGTAGGTGGACGAAGACATCTGCTGGATTACATCTGCGTCTCTTCCGAGCTGGCGGAGGAGGCGAGCTTCGGCATCGACGAGGTAGACCTTGATACCGACCACAAAGCTGTGTGTGGGCGGAACTGGTCTGGGGGGGACAGCCACCCCCCAAAAAGCAGGTAAAGAGGTACAAAGCATTAAAGGCAGAGCGCTTGATAGGCAGGGTAGTTGATGGTAAGGAGAGTGAGCTGTCTAAGCTCAGGTTGAAGTACGACGAGACCTTTGCAGCTGGTATATCGGGGCTGTTGCCAGATGGCCTCCCAGATCTATCAGCAGTGGAGGACCCGGACGAGCTTCAGCAGGAGGTAGATAGGGTCGCTAGCTTAGTGGTTCGAGCTTTCACGGGCGCAGCCGCGAAGGTCTTGGGAGTTCGGGTGATCAGGCCAGGGTTTACTAATGCATGGTTTGATGAGAGTCTTAGCGAAGCGATTGCGCGACGGAGAGAGGCATACGGCCTCTGGCGAAGGAATGAGGCCAACCGAGAGGCCTGGCAAAAATATAAAGAAGCGAAGAAGGCGGTCAGAAGGTTATGCAAGGAGAAGAAGGAGCAAGCGTGGAAGCTGATCCAGAATGACACCGCTGCCAACTTCAGGAGCGCTACCATGGCCACGTACTGGAAGCTGTCAAAGCGTTTGGGCGGGGTTCGGCGGTCCAAAGCTTCTGCTCCTGTTCGGAAGCCCGATGGCACTCTGGCATGCACACTCCGGGAAAAACTACAAGAATGGGAAGAATACCGCCGACGTATGGTGGTCCCCAAAGAAAACCAGTTTTTGGAGGATGCATGTGTAGAGGAAGTCGGTTCCGATGAGGAAGCAGCGCGGATTGAGCCCGAGCGGAAGGCCCGCGAAGCCTTCCAGTATAACGACAACCTGCGCGACCAATTCGAGGCCATGGCGCAAGCCGAGGAGATCCGGACTGAGACGGGCCCGCTGGACTATGATTACACCGAGAAGGAAGTGGAGCTCTGCCAGGAAAATCTCCAGAATCACAAAGCGTGCTCACCGGATAAGATCAAGAACGGGATGCTCAAGTACAGAGGCACGCGGATTGTGAGCTTTCTGGTGCGCTTCTTCAACTGGTTGAAATCGTGCGAATACACCCCCAGCGACTGGGGCAAAGCGATTATCGTCAACATCCCAAAAGGAGGCGACCCAACCGATCCGGAAAATTGGAGAGACATCGCGATTCTGAGCTGTCTGGGTAAGATGTATCTGTCCCTTATGGCGGCGAGGCTTACGGCTTTCATCGATCAGCCGGGCAGGCTTCGCCCAGAGCAGGGTGGGTTCCGGCCAAAACGTAGTACGGGGGACCAGATTTTTGTCCTTAAGGAGCGTCTGCGCCTTAGACAACAAGCTGGCCTCCGCTCTTTCGTTTTGTTCGTGGATCTGAGAAAGGCATTCCCTACGGTTTGGCGGGCCGGGTTGTTTCAGAGGCTAACCCAGATGGGGGTACAGGGCAAGTTCTATCGCATTCTGCGGCGTTTTTACCGAAGAACGTCATCGCGAGTGCTAGTCGATGGCGAACTCACTGGTGAAGTGCTGGAAGAGATGGGAGTTCAGCAAGGGTCGCCGTTGTCACCGTCGCTGTTCAACGTCTTCATGGATGAGCTAACGGTCCGAATCGCGAAAGAGTTGGAGATCGAGGACCTCAACCGCATCGAAGACATACGGACCCTGCTTTACGCCGACGACGTTGCGGTAATTGCGCATAGTGTCACGGAGCTTCAACAGATTGTAAATGTCGTGGCGACATTCGTGGAGGACTATCGGCTTGAAATCAACCTGAAACCGGGCAAGACGGAAGTCATGCCGATATACAGGCACGCCAAGTCAAAAAGTCGCCCCCATGCGTGAGGTTCTGGGGCAAGGTTCTCAACGTCACCGACTACTACAAATACCTGGGAGTTCTGCTCACGGACACCCTCTCCGATAAACCGCAAGCGAAGCGGGCGGCGGAAATCACTGTAGCGGGAACGGCTGCCTACTACCCCCTCTGGATTGCCCACGAAGTTCCAGCGCGTCTTCGGCTGATGAATTGGCAGCAAATGGTTGGCGCAAAGTTGGTTTACGCATCGGCTTTTTGGGATCTGCCGGGCGCCAACAAGCTGAGTAAGCTGGAGGGCGCGTTGGTAGCGCCCCTGCGGGTCATCTTGGGTGTTGGTACGCGCACAAGCGGCTGCATCACCAGGGGTTTAGGCCGCACGCCGAGTTTTAGCATCCTTGCCAAGGCGGCCCGGCTTCGGTTCCTAGGGCGCATCGAGTTACTGGGCAACACAGCGCTAACACGCAGGCTTTACAACACGGGTCGGTGCAAATGGAAGGAAGATACGGAAACTTTGATCTTAGCAGATCACAGGCTGCGGGAGGGCTTGGATGCGCTCAAGCGGGTCGTGAACGAAGATGGCACGGTAGATGATAAGGACTGGCGGGCCGCTCTGGCGAACTGGAACGAGGTGGTAAAGCAATGGTCTGTCCGGCAGGAAGTAGCTGGCTGGGAGCGGCAGGCTAAGCCCTCTGATGGGCTTAGGGTGCTGCTTAGCCAGATGTCTTCCCGCTCTGCTTTCCCACGTTGGCGGGCGCTGGAGGGGGGAAGTCACAACCTTATCAGAAGGCGATTGTTGAGCTGCAACAATCGCCTTCGCCTCTACCGATCCAAATTTGGCTCATGCTCGCCGGACTGCTCAAGCTGTTTCGCCTTGTGTGGCACTGAGGTTAACGAGTCGTTACGTCACTTCCTGCTGCATTGCCCAACGTTTGCGAGCTCTCGTGAGGCACTGTTTAAGTTTATCGATGAGGCGCAAGCCCGGCAGCCCCTCATGCTGAATCGAGGAGGGCTTTATCACAGGGAACTGCGGGAGGTGGAGGAGGAGATGAGGCTCTTCAAAGAGGAATGGCTGAAGGGGGAGGATGAAAAGATGGCGGCGATGCTCGGCGTTTTGTTTATCCCTGTCCCAGAAGAGGTGGAGGAGGAGTTAGGAAGGTTTGTTGCCACCATCTGGAAGGAGTGGGAGGAGTTGGAGGCGCAGATCAGGGAGGCAGAGGGGGCGGAGGAGGAGGAGGAGGTGATCGACCTCACGGTCGTTCAGGAGGTGGGTAGAAGGAGGGGAAGGCCTAGTCAGGTAGAATGTCTGGCTAGATCTGTTGTAGGTGGAGGTCAGCGCAGCGTCGCGGACTTCTTCTCGGCAGATAACTCCTCTCACTCCTTGCACCCACTTGCACATGCACAGCACGCTCATTTGCACATTGCACCGCCAGTCGAGTCTTTGGAGCGGAGCCGCGTCACCGAACGGCCCCGTGCTACCAATGGAGGCACATGTCCGACAGGATCAAAGGCCAATTGACTGATAAGTCTATTATTATTATTATCATTATTATTATTATTATTTGGACACCGTGATGGCCCAGTGGTCAAGTTCTACCATCTGGGCCCTGTCGCCAGTTCGATTCCCGTCGGTGCCACCAGTATTTTCATTGAACATACCGGTCCGTCTGGAAGTGTTGGAACTGCCCTTGCGGGGTTGTCATTAGAGCCTATCGTCAATTCTTCGTACTCCCCTCACGGGTGAGACGATGGAGGCGCATGTGCAGATTTGCATCAGCCATTGACAGAGAAGCACTATTATTATTAAAATAATTATTATTATTAGCTACTAGCAAGGAATCTTCGGTTACTTCCCAGTTAATGTTGTTATTATTATTATTGTTGTCTCGCCCTGTGAGAACGGGTGTCAACCAGGGGCAGGTGTCGGTTAATGAATATATACGCAGCAACCTTGAGTGTTTTTCATCACTTGTACAAAATATTTCTTGATACTTTTATTTGTAGGCTACAAACCAGCTAGGAGAAAACCACTTATTTTTCCTTGTTGAAAGATGAAAATCTCATATTTCGTATCTTGAGTATTATTTCCTGCACAGGTGAATAGGTGAATTATTTTGTATTATCATTAAAACTTTTTCTCCAACTTTATGCACTCTGTAAATGTCTGTGGAATACAAAAACTCAAAATCACAAAACCAGCATTTTTCTGGTTTTGGGAACATATACATCTTAGTATTCATCAGTTTTAAGACTTTTAATTATTGGAATCATCTTTTATTATCATAAACTAAAGCTCCACCAAAGGATTTTTGTTTATTTTTTATAGAAGCTACACTGATTCAAAAAGTGGGTTTTCACAACTTCACCTGTCTGACCTACACATGCCTGTACATTTTTTCCTGTATCTTGCTCCTACAGTTTTTTTAGTGTTATCATGTCTCACTGACATATACTTACGATAGATACAAAATATTGAAATCGGGATGTGCCTGCTTCATTCCTGAAGGCATGCAAGTCCAAGATGTTGGAATGTCAAAAAAGTTTTGACTATTTTTCTTTTGGATTTCGTGTGATTTTTCAACAAAAACTACTCAGATTTGAAGGTATAGTGTTTTAGTACTCCCCAAACCTATTTAGGAGCTGTAGGACCGTCAATTGTTTTAGAAATGAATTTTTATTTGCTTGTTCAGCTGCCCTTAAGGGACTGTTTTCCGGCCGACTCTGTGTTTCTCAGAGATGTTGAAATTTTCTCAAAATTCAATCAAATTATTTATCGAGATGCATTCTATAACGTTCGATAGTTCAAAAGCTAAGAAAATGACAAGCAAAAACAGATTCTGTAATCATAATCGTGGTTGCAAACCATTTTTTTACCACATTGAATCAGCAAAATAAATACGGCCCGACCTTTCTTTTTGACAAATTTCCGAAACTTTTTTCCACAAGAAATGATGACTTTTTTTTACAACTTCAAATGCTTCGTTTGTCAAAACTGCTAAAAATAATTTAAAATCGATTGCAGATTCTGACTCAACAATATGGTAGTGATCGTCACTAGATTTTCACTGATGCATAATTCAATAATTATAGTGATCATCACTATCTTTTTTAGTGACGATCACTAATTTTTTTTAATTTTTTCAAAAGTTGACTTCTAGCAGTGCTTGCTAGTGACATTCACTAAATATGTAGTGATTGGCACTCACTTTTTAGTGATGATCACTTAATGAGTGCTCATCACTAACTTTTGCGAAACAGTCGCCTGATATGGCAGGAAACACTTCCAAAATGTAGTGATTTGAGGTAGTGATGATTTGAGGTAGTGATCATCACTACCTCAGGTAATGAGGGAGAATGTAGTGGATGCGGTAGTGATATCACTACATTTGTTGAATTAGTGATACCGGAGGCCGTAGTGATGATCACTAACACACTTTTTTTTTCTTTTTTTTTTATTTGGGTGATAATCACTAACTTTTTATAGTGATGTATCACTAAAAAATTGTAGTGATCATCTCTACAAAACTTAGTGATGCTATTCAGTGCTTGTAGTGCTCCTGTTAAGGCCTGCACGATTTCTCTTGTGCCACAAGTTGTGCCGACCTGACCTCTACCTTTATTTTTGTTCTTCTGTTTGTGTCGTTTGTGCTTACCCCTAGGCGTTTGTGTTCAGCATGTACCTTGGTAGCTCATATTTCTAGTTCATAGAACTTGGCTAGCTTGGCAACTGAGTGTCTTGTTCTTTTAGGTAGTTGCTTTTCCTCGTTGTTGTTTTCCTTTTTCCTTTTCTATTTCTGGATTTATAGAACTTTGCAACGGAGTGTCTTGTTCTTTTAGGTTGATTTGTTTTTTCTCACCCTCGAAGCTTCCTCCCTTGTTTTATTTTATTATAAATTTAAGGGTGCCACCTAGTTCACCAGGGTAACCGGTCGGTTCAGTGAACATTTGCACAAACATAACGGAATATTTATTTTGGGGTTGGTCGTGAACTCAGAGTTCGACCATTGCTCAAGGCTGCTCAGGGCTGAAATTTTGGCCAGTGTCTCCTTGCTGTGGAGACTGCTACTGTAAAAATTTCAGAGATGGGGGGGGAAATTGGGGTTCGGTTGCAGACATAATGTATGTACTTGGACCTGCCAACGTACGGCAATTCAGGGGAAAAAAATATCTGTAATGTATTAAAATTTTCTGTTTTAACCGGGTAAACACAAAAAAAACTTCATGAAACAGTTTCAGCCATCGAAAAACAGTGCAGCCTTGCAATTTTGGCTCGAGCAGGTGATTTTTATGACATATTTTCCGGAACTGATGTCTTCAAACACACTACAAGTACCGGTGGAAACGAGGAGGGTCTTGAACCGGTCCGGAGGCACGAAAATGTTCAGGCAAAATTCAAACCATGAAACAAAAGGATCAATTTAATGAAAAAAATACTTTCGAAAAATATGATATATTTCGAAAACAGTGCCAGAATCCAAGTGCATTACTGGGTAGCAGCGGGAAGAGCGGGGGCGGCTTGGTTTACAAGTACATGCCATTCGTCGTGGCACTCTTCCAAGCAGAAGGAACCCTCCGCTAACAAGCCATCATCCTGTTTAACGTAGTCATCCTAGTTAGTGAACACTAAAAATCAAAACGCAAGGTCAGTGTAATTCCATCATTGAATGAGCTGCTGACACACAACCCTTTGTGAGAAGGCAGTTTCAATTCTGACACGTCGTGCACTGTTCTCATTTCACCCATGACTGAACGATGCACGCTTTGCAGGGACTGACGTTATCTTCATTTTTCTTCTTCCTACAAAACGTTACTTTTCTAGGGTCGCTTCCAGCTTCCATTCTTCTTTAAACTCATCTTTCTGTTTGTTTTTAACATCTTTCTTCTTTCGAGATGAACAAAATTAAATGATGTGTCTTTAAATCTAAGAAGCAATGTTTTCTTCAGGAACTACAAAGACACAGACGAAGCATGTGATGGAAAAAGAATGTAAGATTTGAATTCCCAGACTCAAATTTTCTGTGTCAGTTGCATGAAATGAAAATATGTCATATTTTTCTTGTCTGCAAGACTCACCCGAACATTGATGCTGTTAAAAAAAAAAGAAGAAATATGTCATATTTCAAATTTTTTTTTAGTTTGCTTGTCTTCTTCATGTTAATTTTCACGATCAAGCATTCATGATCATTCAGCTGCAACCATTAACATGAAAAATTAAAAACATAGTAACGGTTTTACAATTGAAATTACACATCACATGCTAACATTTCAGACACAACCACAGATGACTTGAAAAAACCAAAAGAAATACAGATTTAAACTGAATCACACAACAAAAAATCAAACAAAATGCAATTCATGACAAGATCATGCATCTCCAGGTCAACATTTTCTTCATTTTTAATTTTTTAAACTAGTTAAACTCATCATGGACTTTCAAATTTCATTTCCAGACATTAACTTAAGTTTTTGATCTGACTAAAAGCTTAGAAGTTTAAAAAAAAATTTGGTTCGTTAGTTTTACATACGTCCCAAAACAGATTTGGGACGTTCTCACAAACAAAGTACCAATCCAAAAGCGCTCACATGACCAGATTTGTTCAATGCTTCAAAAAAATAATCAGCATGCTGGAAAACATGCTTGTTTATTAAGGTTTCAGTAGAATTAAAACGGTGCCAACATATTTTTTTTTTTTTTTTTTTTTTTTTTTGCAATCAAAAATGGAAAATTGATCTAGTTTGTTCAGTCATCAAAAAAAAAAGTTAGCTTAAAGTACTTTTTGCGCTTTGATTAAACTGATTGTCGACTCAAAAGCAGTCATGTCATGGAATATGACATATTTTAATTGTCTGAAAAATCATTTGAACTTGATTTTACAGATTTTTTTCAGGTGACGTTGTTAAACTGAGTCATTCTCACAATATGACATATTTTTGTTTTTCACAAACTTCAGATTCGGTTTTTTTCATTTTTTTTTTCGGAATATAAATTTCTAATCAATAGTACCTGTCTGTGTTGAGAACACACATACTTGAGGGTGCACAAATCACTTTAGCGCCTTAAAAACATTTTAGTGAGAAACAAAAATCTACATTTGAACAGAATTACGACACGATTTGAGATTCATTATAATTGTCGACATTGAAGTTAACACACTTTCAATCAACATTTATATTAAAAAAGTTCTATCTTTTAAAAAAGTTCTATCTTATAAAAAATTATATTTTATAAAAAAGTTCTATCTTATAAAAATGATCTGACTTTTCAAAAAAGTTTGAAGCAATTATCTTTTTTTTATACATATAACTTTTTTAATACTTATAAATTTTTTCATACTTAATATAGAAATAACTTTTTATAATAATAATTTTTTTCATACTTAAAACTTTTTTCTGTAATGCCCCCAACGATAGCTCGAAAAAATTCGGTAATACAACCAAACACAGTCCTCAAGAATGAGAATGATGTCTCGTTGTATTAGCTCAGTGAAGCCAAAAAAAGGAAAACGGCAACAGACCAGGAATAAAATTGCATCAGGTCCAATCCGGACAAATAATACTGAAAAACAAGCTGCTGGTGCACCTGTCACCAGGAAAAGGTATTTTTTACCGGCTATCCGGGGGGTGATGCCTACAGTACCCCCTCCCGATTTTATGACGGAAATAGCATTTTCGTCATACACCTTCTGATTTCTTTCTGCAAATAGTATGCGCTATGGAGTCATGCCACACAGCGCATCGACCCACGGATAGACGCTAAAAGACGATAAATATATCCTCATACGGCACGTCAAAGCGGATTCTCTAGCCTTTCTTGTAAATTTTGAACTCCTTCCCCTCAATTTTTTTTTCTCGGCAGTATGTCAAGAACAAACGTACTATTAATAAAAAATACAAGCAACGTGGTGCTGTAGTACGATTCCCCCTTTGATCTCCTTCTTCTTCTTATCATTATCATTATTATTATTATTATTCACAGGGAGATCGTAAGTACATTGTCTTTTTTAATGACATACCCTTGTATAAGGCGGATATCCTATGATATAGTATTAGGGGGCCAGTCCTAATAGCTATATCCGAAGTCGAGGTGTATGTACCAGACCCTGCGATATACCGACACAAGTAGAGATTGACCGTGCTCAGGTACGACAGTATATAATCTATCGTAAAAAATAATTTAATGAAAGTTTCAGAGAACATTTCATTTTCGAGAACATCATCCCAGGACTTGGAAAGGGTCATACCCGGGAACACCATCGCTCAATACACTAGCGATCCCCGTATACGGTGTAGTATCATTGTCGATCGACCTTTTGCACTCGTATGTTGCGATCGAATGCCAAGTTATATCACTGAGTCTTTTTAATATTCATATTGATAACTGATGATGCATGATCAAATCATGATACGCCGTGGGCAATCAACCAGTTTATTTGAGACGCATAAAGAAAAATAGTTTCTTTTTCACTGCCTTCGTCGTCTGGCGCGGATTTCTTTGCCTGGTGGAGGACCACCAACAAAAGTCAGATCGAACTTTGACTGTTCGAGAATGTCTCAGATCTTATTAGGGATTCCGCCCAACGATAATTCAAAAGGGACATCAAGCACTCCTCTTGGCAGTGTCTGAATGGTCCACGCAGTGTAATCCTTGTCTCTGGGAGTAATTGTATCATCCCATGTCTCGAGACTTTTTGCGTCTTTATATACTGGCAGATAATGTCTTGCCTTTGGATCCTCAACCGGGTCCATACTTCTCCAAACTGGAGTATCGGTTGTACTATCTTTGCGGCTGATGATATTTTGAGTGTCAGTGTGACACGCATCTGTCGTGGGACCGCCACGACCCGCATCAAGTATAAGTCTGAGAGAGTGTCATCAGCGACATGTTGTTCCGCTGGTCTCATCAGATAGAAAACATTTTTCACCCATGCGATGGTTGCTATCGCATCGCCTTCCTTCCATCGCTCATGGACAATCTCAACGTTGCCCGCGTTTGGGTCAGTGTCCGTCCCCTCCTCCTCCTGGTGGACGTCCTTTGATCTCATCGACCTCATCGCCTTCCTCGGTTGGTCGTTGATAAGATCATTCTGCGCTCTCCTTAGCTGCGCCTCTGTGATCTTCTCCTTCTTTCCGCTATGCTCTCGCGGAGACTTGGACTGAGTCCCCACCGCGCTTATGCGGTCAGTCTTCTCCTTACTGTCCACCTCACTTTCCTCCTACTCAGCTATCGGTGCCCGATAAGCATCGTCTTGGTCTATGCCAGCCTCCTTGTGGATGGGCGGCACCTCTTTGAAATCATCCTTCATCCGTTTTAACGCCTCCTCAACGGATTCATCTTCCAGTAAGAAGGGATCATACTTCATCAGCCTTCTTACATTCACAATTTGCACCTTCCCTCTACCCCTGATCTTGTAATTCAGAGGTCCCGTCTGTTCCATAATCTGATAAGGTCCTTTCCAGTGAGTGAACAGCTTAGAGCTGACTCCCTTCGGGACTTGAGGATGATACAATAGTACAATATCCCCGACCTGGAACTTGATCTGATCCAAGTGCGCTTGTCGCACCCCTTCAGCATCAGTCTTTCGGCGCTCCGCCTCTCTATGCGCCCTGACTATTTGTTCCGCCTCCATCTTCACTCTAAGTCTCATCCCAAACAACTCATCCGCATCCGCCCAAGTGTCTTTTGGGTGAAGGAGCGAAGTCGGGATATCAGGCTCACGCCCATATACTAACTGATATGGCGAGATTGAGCTCTTCGAGCCTCCTAACGCCGTAGAGGGTAGACAGTTCATTGCAAACGCAAATGATGGTGCTGCCTCGACCCATGCTCTTTGATTCTCCTTCTTCGTGCAATACATCTTTAGCGAGGCTTTGAGGGGTCTGTGTACCCGCTCGATTTTCCCATTTGCTCGCGGGTTATAGGCAGTAACATATTGCCATTTCATCCCGTAATACTTAGATAGTTTGTCGATGACCTCGTTATTAAAGTCCGAGCCTCGATCAGAACATATCTTTCTTGGTACTCCGATCTGTGAGATGATCCTATCGATCAGCGCCTCGGCCGTCGTCTTGCCGGTAACGTCTTTGACAGGGATGATCCACACATAGTTGGTGGCTCTGTCAATAGCCGTGAGGAGGTATTTGTAACCATCCTTCGATTCTGGGAAAGGTCCCACATGATCAATGTGTATAAACTCAAACATCCCCGCATGAAGAGGAAATTCGCCAATCAGGCCGAAATTTGCCTTCAGTGGTGTTTTGTTTATCTTGCACGGGATGCATGCATCCACCGCCTGATCTATCTCCTCCTTCATCTTCTTCCACCAGAATCGCCTCGCTACGAACATATGAGTTCGTTGTCGACCCGGATGCGCCAAAAGTGGGCAATTGTGGGCTGCGACAAATATATAAATCGGGCCCATACTACTACCGCCAACGCCTCTCTTTGCCTTGTGCAATAGTTTCTCTCTCCGCCGCACACACAACTTCCTACTAATAAACATGATTGGGCGTAATTTCTTCTCCTCATCCTCTTGTTGTAATACAGCCCCAATCGCAAACTTAGATGCGTCTGTATCGATCGACTACGAATTGTTTCGTAAAGTCGGGCATCGTTAACACCAGTCCTCCGTCTTTCGGGTCTTTATAAATAAGATCTTTGAGCGCATGAAACGCTTGCAAAGCCTCTTCGTCCCACTTCTCAAAGTCTCCAAAATCTATCATTTTCTCCACTTTAGCCCGTGTTGCACCCCAATCGGGTATAAACTGGCTATAGTATTGCGCCATCGCAAGGAATGAGTGCAATTCAGTGCGGTTCTTCGGTATCGGTCGATTCATAATCTCCTCCCTCTTCTCTTTGGATATCGAGACTCGATTATGGGAGATCTCGTACCCTAAGTATGTCACACTCGTCTTGGCAAGTTGACACTTCTTTAGATTGCACTTCAGGCCAAAAGCTCCGATGCGCCTGAATATATCGGACAAATGATCGATATGCTCCTCCATTGTGTTAGAGTATACGATAATGTCATCGATATAGCAAAATGCATATTCTCCCGCCTTCTGTCCCCGCCTTCTCATAAAGCATCCGTCAAAAAATCATCGTACTGACTGCTCAACATCTTCTGCATCGCCTTCTGGAAAAGTCCTGGGGCTTGCTTGAGGCCCATCGAAGCACTTTCCATTGGTATATTTCCATACCCACCACAAACGCCGTCAGCCATCTGGACTTTTCCTCCAGTGGTATCTGCCAGAAGCCATTCTTAAGGTCAATGACCGAATAGAATTTTGCATTCCGCAGTACTCTCCTTCCTTCTTCTAATGTCGGGAGAGGATTTCTCTCTTCCTCCAGCACCTTGTTAACACGAGCATAGTTAACTGTCAGGCGCCACTCTCCTCCTGGCTTCGGCACTATTCTCGGTTGTGAGACTATTGGAGATGTTGATCTCTCAATAAAGTCCTCATTGAGCAGCTGTCTTGCTAGCTCCTCCGCTATCTTCGCCTCATGTATACTCAAATTCGCCCTTCGTGGTGCCGGTGACGGCTCCGCACCCGGTATTTTGTAAATAACCGCAGTGAAATCTTCAGGCTTGACACCACCTGCATGTGGAGGGTCAAAAATTTCCTTGTTCGCCTCTAATTTGGCTTTTAAAAGCTCCTTCTCCTTCTCCGTGCCTACTCCTTCTTCTAAAATTTTCCGCGCCGCCTCTTGAAAATCTTCATCAGACATCTGCTTATGCTGCTTGAGGGGTTCTCTGTCCTCCTCCAAGCCTAAGTCCTCTTCCGAGACATCATCTAGGCCTGTCTTTTCATACGTGACCGTGTCCGGCTCATCATCTTTACCGAGCTCCACCAGCATGTCAATGAGTCTCGCGTATTGCAAAGGAGCTTTACGGGTGTAAAAACCATCAAAGCATGTGAATGCTTGCGGTATCAATTTCAACTTGTCGAGGTCTCTGAGCTTCCGCTTGTATGCACTGCTCTGCTCACGAGTTCCCATACGACAAGCCACCACTAGCTGTTGCTTGCGAGAGGGTACCGGTATAGGATGATCAATAAGCCGGTCCCTTATTTCCTGTGCCCGTATCGCTTTCTCATTATATGGCAGGATAATAGTATACGGCTTATTATTTTCGAATAAAGTCCGTAAGCATTTCTTCACTTCAGACAGTGAACGCGGCCACGTGGGCTCGTCACCCCAGAAATCAGTAATAAAACTTTTAATAGTTTCTGGTGGAGTATCCGGGATTCGCCCCGTTCTCCTTGGTACAAACGCCTCCCTTTTTTCTTCTCCTACTTTCGCATGGAAACAGTATCCGTTAGTAATATGGACATCTGCTCCTACTCCTTCCGCGAATCTCGCCAACGACGGGCTTCTTTGTGCGACACATATAATCTCCTCCTTTCGCTTCTCGATTAAGTCATCAATAGACTTTTTGTCCCAATGGCATGTCGGAACTGTGACAGTGCACACTTGGGATTCCCAATTGTCGGTCCAGGACAGTTCATCCGGTCTTACGACATGGGGGTGAACGTACACCTCAAGTGCCTCATGTGCGATGGCCATCTTTTTGTGATCCGTCGCTAGACTCAGCTCATAAGCCTCATAAGAGTCAGTAGCGTTGAAGGGATCAATATCGTTTTCTCCTCTTTTTACTCCATATATCACTCGCCGTGCGGCGCAATCAATCACAGCCCCCATCGTAGCCAATTGGTCATACGATAGTAATATTGACCCGTGGTAACCGGGGACGACATAGAGGTCCATGCGGTATACTCGTGCGGATTTCAATTTAAAGGTCAGTGTGATGATTCCCGTGATATCCGTCCGGCTGCTCACTCCTTTGAGAGTGCCCGTTGACTTTTTCATATTTCCGTCCACCCAGTCCCGGTATCGATAAAAAACTTCCGGCCGACAATATTAATATTCGCCATCGTATCATTACCAACTTTTAATATTGTCTTCAATGTTTCACAATAAAGTTCCGTATAACACAGAGCATCGGGCCTGTGTATATTGGCTGCGAGAACAAGAACTTTACGTTCCAAATTTTGGAGTCTTGTCTCTAAGTTTTTCAACTCCTCCTTCTTCTCCTCCTGCTTCACCTCATTAACATTGTTATTATTCTGCGGTACTGGTGCGTTTACTATTTGAGCGACATTGTCTTGTGGTACTTGAGTACACACATTGTCTTTTTGCTCGCCACCCGCCGCGACCGTAGACATTGAGTCTGTTCGTGGTTGTTTGCTTGGCCGAGGCGATACGTCTGCCATTGGCCTCCTCGCCTCCATCGCAAGTCTCGCCTTCCTATTTGCATCAGTTATCATTGGTAACCGTGATGTATGAACGGGTATGAGACTACCTTGGGGCTGCAGTCTCTGTGTACCCACATCTTTGTTTTCGCATAGAGGAAGCGTTGGCCCAGTCTGCACAACAGCATTAGAAAGCACTGTGACTTTAGGGTTAAACTTCACAGTCTTCTCCTTCCTCTCTTCTTCCCCCTCCAGTCATTCCACCACCTCGAAACGATTACCTTGAGTAGTGTCCGGGTGGGATGACGTATCGGTCTCCGAGGCAGTGTTGTAGGCCTGAGCTCCACCGAAATTCGGGTTGGAGCTTGCCCACGAGCCTCCTCCTCCTCTGGGTGGGGGGGCTGGAGCTCGAACAGCTCTCCCTCCATAAGGGGTATATCCCCGACCTCCTCCTCTTCCTCTCTGAGGGGTTCCCTGCCACCTCGAGGCTCCTCTCCATGTTCCTCGTCCTCCTCCTCCTCCTCCTCCTCCTCCTCCTCGTCCTCCTGCTCCTGCTCCTGCTCCTCCTCGTCCTCTTTGAGAGGCCTTTAAGTTCTTTTGTCTCTCCCTTTCCTCCTTCTTCTCCTTCATCCTCTTCATGTAGGTAATGATTGCCTCTCGTAACTCCTCATCATCACACATATTGGCATACCAACCTTCGTTCACAGCGGCAATCTGAAGCATATTGAAAAGGCCCGGTTCCTTGCCTTCCGTCCTGCTCAGAAAATTTGCCCTTGCTGTTGGGTTCTGCCTATCATGATTGAAAGAGCAGTCTCTGTTCTCCATCTGTGCCTTACACTGCAAGCCCGCGAACCACCTCCAACATGCGGTCTTCAGGTCTGGCTCTCTCTGTCTCTTCCAACCGGCAACTCTGTTTGTGTACGTGGCTTGTGCGCCAACAGGTACACCGCCTGCCTGTGCCGTATGTGCCTCCGTGAGCGAGTCCATGTTTGAGCATGCACTCATCACTTCTTGAAACAGTGCTGACGGAGCAACGCTTTGAACCGTATTTTCGAACACGTGTGTCTCGAGGAAGTTCTTGGACTTCACTGAGCTAAACGTCGAGCATTGTTGTATGAGCTGAGTAAGCTTACTCGGGTTAACTGTGTGTAACGCCGAAAAGAAATAGAGGATGATCGACTTGCGGCCATAGAATAGCCCATAGGAGGAAACTACCTCCGTAAGGGTCGCCGCCAAGCCAACAGCACTCCTCAAACTCATCGCCACTGTCTCAAAGATTTCAAATCCTATGAGAGTACCAGTGCAGAGATGCTGGTATCCATGAGATTGAAAATATGAAATGAGTGTGGCCACCGCCAGTTCACACTGAGCGTCTAGGCCTGTTGCATTGTTTCTCTTAATCTCCTCCTTCTTTCTCAAAAACTTGTACTGTGTCAGATCAAATCCCTCCGAGACTAGAGATTGGTCAAAAACAGTAACAAGGGCCTCGTATTCCTGCGTTTCGTCGCAAGGAAAAGCCTTCATGCAGGCATTGATCTCTTTGAGCTTGCTCAAAAGCGAAGCATCAGAGTCTTTGTCTGAGCTCGTCTTGGCATATAGCATGAGACTTGCCACTCCTCCTTTCTTCCCCTTGAAGGCATTTATGATATTTTGTCTGTCCTTCTTCTCCGTGTTTGTGACCACCACCGTAGTTGAGCCCGGGGGTGCAGGGGCTGGTGGGGCAGGAGCTGGTGGGGTCAAATATGTCGGAGGGTGTGCCTTTGCACCACTCACTTTTGCTTTCATTCTTTCCAGTCTCATCGTCTTCTCGAACTCCTCATTCTCTTTCGCCTTCTTCTTCTCAGATATCACCAGCTTTTGAGCATGAGTGATAAAGGCCACCAATTCAGAAGCAGATCTGAGAAGATTATATTTCTCCACATATTGGTCAACACCTGCTTTGTTGGCGACCGGTGGTGCGTTACTAAGTGATTTAAGGACAGAGTGATCCTTGGTAGGAATCCATCTCTTCCATGCCTCCTTGTGCAGTAACGCACCCATCAACAGTCTGATCTTGGTCAGAACTCTGTCGGTGTTCTCTAACTCATCAATCACAGGATGAGTTTCTCCTGCTGCCTTAATGCTTTTTTCCATCTCTGCCTTCCCCTCCTCCAAGGCCTTCATTTCCATCGTAAAAAAATGAAATATGCCACTCGAGTTTTTCGAACCCAGATTGGTCTTCATTTTTGTTACATCGACTGCCTCCTGACCAGTCGCGAGGAATCTGGCTGTTGCTCTTGGGTTTATGTACTGGAGGTAACCCTCACATCGTGGGCCGTATGTACGTTCCCAAATCAGGGTTTGAGTGTACACCCCAAAGATAGCATCGAGTAATTCAAGGTGGGTGTGTGTGTCCCCAAACTTGATATGCTGTATCTTCTTTCTCTCTTCTGGATCAGAGACCAGTTTGCCGAGGAGCTGTGCTGTGTTTGATAATAGGATATAGACATCCTTTTTAGCACGACTTTTCTCTCTTCTTTGATCCTGAGGGATCCACACATAGGTGTCCTTCTCCCCCCATCTTGTTATCAAACTCTTCTTTAGTGAGGTCATAGTGGTCTTGCACCCACTGTTGTTCCTCCACTGTGATCTCCTCTCCATAACTATGAATCAAGTTTATCATTTTTCTTCCTCCTCCTCCCGTGTAGGCAGGTGGTAAGGGATTACCATATGCTCCTCCTCCTCCCGTCTCTTCCTGTTCAAATCCTCCATCATCTTCGTCTCCTCCATATCTTCCTTCATCATATCAGCCCTCTTCTACTCCTCCTCCTACTCCTTCATCTCCTCCTCCTCCTTCATTCAATCCTCCTCCTCCTCCTCCTTCATTCAATCCTCTTCATCCTCCTCCTCCTCCTGCTTCTTTTTCTTCTCTTCTTTGATCTGCCTCCGAGAATTCACTCACTTCGGCGGTCTCTGTCGACATGATGTCGTGGTAGTGATCAACAGGAGGACAGTGTCCGCTCCTATGTTTGGTTTTTGTTCGTTTGTGTTCTGTTCCTCCTTCAGTCGATTGACTAGTGAAGAGAGAAACTAATAGAGAGGGTAGGATAAGATTCCCTGTCCTCTATGAAACACTGTTTGTATGTTTGTTTTTGTTTGAGAAAAATAGTCTTTGACTTTCTCCGATTTCTTGTTCTCCTTACTCAGATTACTTTCTCCTCCTTCTTTTCTATATTGTATCTAGTATGAGGCATTTGGACCTACACACAGATAGTAATAGAGAAGCTAGAAAAGCTCTCCTTGAGAAGTCGACAGTCGGTCGGATAGGTTCTCAGACCTACCTTTAGAAAACGATCAGAGATTTGCAAAAATACTCTGACGTATGTGTGAGATAATGCAGATAAATGCACAAACTAGAAGGGTAAAGTGTTGTGCTCCTGTCCCTATGCTTGTTTGTGTTTGTGTTTGTGTGTGTTCCTTCACTCTTCTGTCCACCTCCTTCTTCTTGGTCTCTGTGTGAGAACAGCAAGAACGACAGAGAGTTTGTGTCTGATGTCTCCTTGTGAGCACACAGATACTGATTGGGCTAGAGGGTACGAGACACCTGCTTGAGACCAATCAAATTATTTGTTTTGTGAAAGAGTTATGAGGGAGGTGTGTTGAAGTATTTGTTTTCGTCTGACGTCCCCGTGTGAGACAGGTCAGTGAAAATTCACTCTGTTGCCTGTGTGGCAAAGCAGAAAGAAATCACCCTAGTGATGTGGACTCCAAATGTAATGCCCCCAACGATAGCTCGTAAAAAGTCGGTAATACAACCAAACACAGTCCTCAAGAATGAGAATGATGTCTCGTTGTATTAGCTCAGTAAAGCCAAAAAGGAAAACAGCAACAGACCAGGAATAAAATTGCATCAGGTCCAATCCGGACAAATAATACTGAAAAACAAGCTGATGCACCTGTCACCAGGAAAAGGTATTTTTTACCGGCTATCCGGGGGGTGATGCCTACATTTCATATATATATATATATTAATATATTATATAGGAGAAAGATGAAGGAGAAAGGGGAAAGAGAGAAAGAGAAAGAGAACTTTCAATTTTTTAATAGATAAAACTTTATGTGAACTTGAATTCTGAATTATACGTGACTCTCAGAAGTTATTAATTTATAAATTGCTAAGCCACATCAGACCAAAATGTATATTAATATATATATGCTATATATTATACAAACAAAACTTTCTGACTCCGGTATTATTAAAATATAAATTTAGTTACATTAGAATAAAAATGAGAAAGGCACCATCCTCGCCCTTCCCTGTGGCACACATCCACGTGTGTACGTGCCTCCAAGATTAAAAATTCACTCCGTGAAAAAATGGTGTCACAGCTTGCTAATCATATACCAAACACACTCTCTTGCTCTACCTCCCTTTCTCTCTTCATCCCTCCCTGTCTCACTTCTCTCCCTCACTTTCCCCCCTACCTATCCCTTTTCCACAGCTTACCAACACACACTCTCCATCCCACCCCCCCTCTCTCTCTCCGAGTCTCTCTCTCACACACACACACTCAAGCAAGTTTCACTTGCTGCATGACGGGAATTTCAAATTCTTCAAGAACTTTTGCGATTTCTGCCTGAGCAGACCTGGGAATTTTGCCAGTAGATGTGAGTTTGAAGTCAAACGTTTTGCATTCACTCCACATATATGTGTTATCCGCTGCCTGTGACTCATACTGCTCCCCCCTATCAAACTTCCACTTCTCGCTGCGGGTGCCTTCCCTACCTAAACGCCTAGCTGGTCCATAAGTGCCCGTCAGTGTATTTGCATCTGCGGTTCCATACAAAATCACCTTCACCATGGGATAGCCGTCCTCAACCCAAAAACTCTTTACCCTACCTAAACTCCACGCCCTTGGGGCTTTCTTCAACCATTTATCTACATTTATCTTTCCTTCCGCATCTACACAAGCTACCCATACCGGCGGCCAACTCTCAAAATCGGAAGGGGAGGGCTTTTCCGGAGAATCCGCCTCGATTGAAGTACTAGACCTCGTTGCGATCGGTTCCTATACACATACACACAAGTACAAGTATGAGACGGAGGGAAGGGGATAGTGTTAGTACTGTTGCCGACGCGGAGAGCGACACCTGGTCAACCACCGCCGGCACCGGGGGGGGGGGGGGGGGATCAAGCTGTGGCACAAAAAATAAATAAATAAATAAATAAATAAATAAATAAATATATATATATAAGAAAGAGCAAGAGGAAAGAGGATAGTGTACTGTTGCCGACGCGGGGAGCGACACCTGGCCAGCCACCGCCGACACGGGGGGGGGATCAAGCTGTGGCAAAAATAAATAAATAAATAAAAGAAAAAAAAGAAAGAGCAAGAGGAAAGGGGGGAGTGTACTGTTGCCGACGCGGGGAGCGACAACTGGCCAGCCACCGCCGACACGGGGGGGATATCAAGCTGTGGCAAAAATAAATAAATAAATAAATAAATAAATAAATAAATAAATAAATAAATAAATAAAAGAAAGAGCAAGAGGAAAGGGGGGAGTGTACTGTTGCCGACGCGGGGAGCGACACCTGGCCAGCCATCGGTAGCTCGGGGGGGGGGGGGGGGTAAGCTGTTCAAAAAAAAAAAAAAAAAAAAAAAAAAAAAAAAAAAAAAAAAAAAAAAAAAAAAAAAAAAAAAAAAAAAAAAAAAAAAAAAAAAAAGAAAGAAAGAAAGAGAAATAGAAAAAAAGCAGGAAAGAAAAGAACAAGAAGAAGACCTTTTCTTCCTTGAAACGCTTGAGTCGCCTACCGAACTCGTCCGCCTTGAGCACCAACGCGTCGGCGCGCTTGATGACGTTTCGGGAGCGGTTCATCACCCCCTCAAACGCTTCCGCAAATTTTGCGGCTTTGACCGCGCGGGTTTCCTGTGGGGTTTCTTCCTTTTTTGACTACTCTTTGTCTTAGCCTCTTGCAAAGACGCTGCCACTGCCCACACCACCTGCTGATCCTCCTCTGTCTCCATGGGTTGAGCCAGACCGGACGCAATGTCTATTACTGTCGCCCGCTCGTACTCCTCATCCTGATCCTTCCTTACTGCCGCGGGGCTGGGGGCGGGGGATTCCGATTTCTTTGGACCCTGGCAGTGCCAGACGCAGACTTCAACTCTGGCTCTGCCTTGACAGCAGCTGCCAGGGCAGTTGCATTAGCCCGTTCCCATGGGTCATCGGAGCCGGAACCCTCGAAACTTGCACTAACTTGCTCGTCTTCCCACCAATCGTCGTCGGAGCCGGAATCTACCGTCAAGTACTCACGGTTACCCAGTGAATTCTTTCGTGCCCGTACTTGTACGAGGTTAGGTAAGAATCCTCCTGTTTCTTACAAAGGGGGCAAACAGTCCATTCAGCGTTCTCGTTGTTGGTGTTCCACCACCTCTCTATGCAGTTACGATGATATGAAACATTGCAACATGTTAGCAGAGCCTGACGCTTACATACGTCACTACCTCCTCAAATCTTATGTCGTCTATTGGGCAATGACAAATGCGACAATCTATGTCTATTGGCAAAGAAGAGGACTACGCAGACATGTCTATTGGCAAAGAAGAGGACGACGCAGACGATGCTACGCCCTCCTCGCGTTTGACAACGACAGCAGACGAGGGCGACGAGCTCGAGCGTGGTGACAATGACGCGATTGACGAAGCAGAAGACACAGGTGACAAGGACGACGCAAAGCGCGACAATGAAGAGACCGATGAAGCAGACGACAAGCTCGAGGCAGAGCGCGACAGGGGCTGCAACGACAAGACAGACTGGGATGACCGGGCAGGCGACTTGCAGAAAGAAATCAGAAGGTGTATGACGAAAATGCTGTTTCCGTCATAAAATCGGGAGGGGGTACTGTAGGCATCACCCCGATAGCCGGTAAAAA
>WBZZ01002497.1:2500-12500 GCA_019918135.1 Paulinella micropora | reverse complement strand
TATCAATAACGTTAAATAATCATCTACTGAATAATATTTGAATAATATTACTATTGAATAATATTGAATAATATTAAATAATATTGACTACTGTGACACTAATTGAATAATATTGATTAAGTCATATATATTGAAGCATAATCATGATCTTGAATAGTATTGAATAGTATTGATTAATATAATACTGTAGGCATCACCCCCCGGATAGCAGGTAAAAAGTAACTTTTCCTGGTGACAGGTGCATCAGCTTGTTTTTCAGTATTATTTGTCCGGATTGGACCTGATGCCATTTTATTCCTGGTCTGTTGCAGTTTTCCTTTTTGGCTTCACTGAGCTAATACAACGAGACATCATTCTCATTCTTGAGGACTGTGTTTGGTTGTATTACAGACTTTTTACTAGCTATCGTTGGGTGCATTACATTTGGAGTCCACATCACTAGGGTGATTTCTTTCTGCTTTGCCACACAGGCAACAGAGTGAATTTTCACTGACCTGTCTCACACGGGGACGTCAGACGAAAACAAATACTCCAACACAGCTCCCTCATAACTCTTTCACAAAACAAATAATTTGATTGGTCTCAAGCAGGTGTCTCGTACCCTCTAGCCCAATCAGTATCTGTGTGCTCACAAGGAGACATCAGACACAAACTCTCTGTCGTTCTTGCTGTTCTCACACAGAGACCAAGAAGAAGGAGGTGGACAGAAGAGTGAAGGAACACACACAAAACACAAACAAGCATAGGGACAGGAGCACAACACTTTACCCTTCTAGTTTGTGCATTTATCTGCATTATCTCACACATACGTCAGAGTATTTTTGCAAATCTCTGATCGTTTTCTAAAGGTAGGTCTGAGAACCTATCCGACCGACTGTCGACTTCTCAAGGAGAGCTTTTCTAGCTTCTCTATTACTATCTGTTTGTAGGTCCAAGTGCCTCATACTAGATACAATATAGAAAAGAAGGAGGAGAAAGTAATCTGAGTAAGGAGAACAAGAAATCGGAGAAAGTCTCAAAGACTATTTTTCTCAAACAAAAACAAACATACAAACAGTGTTTCATAGAGGACAGGGAATCTTATCCTACCCTCTCTATTAGTTTCTCTCTTCACTAGTCAATCGACTGAAGGAGGAACAGAACACAAACGAACAAAAACCAAACATAGGAGCTGACACTGTCCTCCTGTTGATCACTACTACGACATCATGTCGACAGAGACCGCCGAAGTGAGTGAATTCTCGGAGGCAGATCAAAGAAGAGAAGAAGAAGAAGCAGGAGGAGGAGGAGGAAGAGGACTGAATGAAGGAGGAGGAGGAGGATGAAGGAGTAGGAGGAGGAGAAGAGGGCTGGGATGATGAAGGAAGATATGGAGGAGACGAAGATGAAGGAGGATTTGAACAAGAAGAGACGGGAGGAGGAGGAGCATATGGTAATCCCTTACCACCTACCTACACGGGAGGAGGAGGAAGAAAAATGATCGACTTGATTCGTAGTGATGGAGAGGAGATCGCAGTGGAGGAACAACAGTGGGTGCAAGACCACTATGACCTCACTCAAGAAGAGTTTGATAACAAGATGGGGGGAGAGAATGATACCTATGTGTGGATCCCTCAGGATCAAAGAAGAGAGAAAAGTCGTGCTAAAAAGGATGTCTATATCCTATTATCAAACACAGCACAGCTCCTCGGCAAACTGGTCTCTGATCCAGAAGAGAGAAAGAAGATACAGCATATCAAGTTTGGGGACACACACACCCACCTTGAATTACTCGACGATATCTTTGGGGTGTACACTCAAACCCTGATTTGGGAACGTACATACGGCCCACGATGTGAGGGTTACCTCCAGTACACAAACCCAAGAGCAACGGCCAGATTCCTCGCGACTGGTCAGGAGGCAGTCGATGTAACAAAAATGAAGACCAATCTGGGTTCGAAAAACTCGAGTGGCATATTTCATTTTTTTACGATGGAAATGAAGGCCTTGGAGGAGGGGAAGGCAGAGATGGAAAAAAGCATTAAGGCAGCAGGAGAAACTCATCCTGTGATTGATGAGTTAGAGAAGACCGACAGAGTTCTGACCAAGATCAGACTGTTGATGGGTGCGTTACTGCACAAGGAGGCATGGAAGAGATGGATTCCTACCAAGGATCACTCTGTCCTTAAATCACTTAGTAACGCACCACCGGTCGCCAACAAAGCAGGTGTTGACCAAATATGTGGAGAAATATAATTTTCTCAGATCTGCTTCTGAATTGGTGGCCTTTATCACTCATGCTAAAAAGCTGGTGATATCTGAGAAGAAGAAGGCGAAAGAGAATGAGGAGTTCGAGAAGACGATGAGACTGGAAAGAATGAAAGCAAAAGTGAGTGGTGCAAAGGCACACCCTCCGACATATTTGACCCCACCAGCTCCTGCCCCACCAGCCCCTGCACCCCCGGGCTCAACTACGGTGGTGGTCACAAACACGGAGAAGAAGGACAGACAAAATATCATAAATGCCTTCAAGGGGAAGAAAGGAGGAGTGGCAAGTCTCATGCTATATGCCAAGACGAGCTCAGACAAAGACTCTGATGCTTCGCTTTTGAGCAAGCTCAAAGAGATCAATGCCTGCATGAAGGCTTTTCCTTGCGACGAAACGCAGGAATACGAGGCCCTTGTTACTGTTTTTGACCAATCTCTAGTCTCGGAGGGATTTGATCTGACACAGTACAAGTTTTTGAGAAAGAAGGAGGAGATTAAGAGAAACAATGCAACAGGCCTAGACGCTCAGTGTGAACTGGCGGTGGCCACACTCATTTCATACTTTTCAATCTCATGGATACCAGCATCTCTGCACTGGTACTCTCATAGGATTTGAAATCTTTGAGACAGTGGCGATGAGTTTGAGGAGTGCTGTTGGCTTGGCGGCGACCCTTACGGAGGTAGTTTCCTCCTATGGGCTATTCTATGGCCGCAAGTCGATCATCCTCTATTTCTTTTCGGCGTTACACACAGTTAACCCGAGTAAGCTTACTCAGCTCATACAACAATGCTCGACGTTTAGCTCAGTGAAGTCCAAGAACTTCCTCGAGACACACGTGTTCGAAAATACGGTTCAAAGCGTTGCTCCGTCAGCACTGTTTCAAGAAGTGATGAGTGCATGCTCAAACATGGACTCGCTCACGGAGGCACATACGGCACAGGCAGGCGGTGTACCTGTTGGCGCACAAGCCACGTACACAAACAGAGTTGCCGGTTGGAAGAGACAGAGAGAGCCAGACCTGAAGACCGCATGTTGGAGGTGGTTCGCGGGCTTGCAGTGTAAGGCACAGATGGAGAACAGAGACTGCTCTTTCAATCATGATAGACAGAACCCAACAGCAAGGGCAAATTTTCTGAGCAGGACGGAAGGCAAGGAACCGGGCCTTTTCAACATGCTTCAGATTGCCGCTGCGAACGAAGGTTGGTATGCCAATATGTGTGATGATGAGGAGTTACGAGAGGCAATCATTACCTACATGAAGAGGATGAAGGAGAAGAAGGAGGAAAGGGAGAGACAAAAGAACCTAAAGGCCTCTCAAAGAGGACGAGGAGGAGGAGCAGGAGCAGGAGCAGGAGGACGAGGAGGAGGAGGAGGAGGAGGAGGAGGAGGAACATGGAGAGGAGCCTCGAGGTGGCAGGGAACCCCTCAGAGAGGAAGAGGAGGAGGTCGGGGATATACCCCTTATGGAGGGAGAGCTGTTCGAGCTCCAGCCCCCCCACCCAGAGGAGGAGGAGGCTCGTGGGCAAGCTCCAACCCGAATTTCGGTGGAGCTCAGGCCTACAACACTGCCTCGGAGACCGATACGTCATCCCACCCGGACACTACTCAAGGTAATCGTTTCGAGGTGGTGGAATGACTGGAGGGGGAAGAAGAGAGGAAGGAGAAGACTGTGAAGTTTAACCCTAAAGTCACAGTGCTTTCTAATGCTGTTGTGCAGACTGGGCCAACGCTTCCTCTATGCGAAAACAAAGATGTGGGTACACAGAGACTGCAGCCCCAAGGTAGTCTCATACCCGTTCATACAGCACGGTTACCAATGATAACTGATGCAAATAGGAAGGCGAGACTTGCGATGGAGGCGAGGAGGCCAATGGCAGACGTATCGCCTCGGCCAAGCAAACAACCACGAACAGACTCAATGTCTACGATCGCGGCGGGTGGCGAGCAAAAAGACAATGTGTGTACTCAAGTACCACAAGACAATGTCGCTCACATAGTAAACGCACCAGTGCCGCAGAATAATAACAATGTTAATGAGGTGAAGCAGGAGGAGAAGAAGGAGGAGTTGAAAAACTTAGAGACAAGACTCCAAAATTTGGAACGTAAAGTTCTTGTTCTCGCAGCCAATATACACAGGCCCGATGCTCTGTGTTATACGGAACTTTATTGTGAAACATTGAAGACAATATTAAAGGTTGGTAATGATACGATGGCGAATATTAATATTGTCGGCCGGAAGTTTTTTAATCGATACCGGGACTGGGTGGACGGAAATATGAAAAATTTGACTGGCACTCTGAAGGGAGTGGGTAGCCGGACGGTCATCACGGGAATCATCACACTGACCTTTAAATTAAAATCCGCACGAGTATACCGCATGGACCTTTATGTCGTCCCCGGTTACAACGGGTCAATATTACTATCGTATGACCAATTGGCTACAATGGGGGCTGTGATTGATTGCGCCGCACGGCGAGTGATATATGGAGTAAAAAGAGGAGAAAAGAACGATATTGATCCCTTCAACGCTACTGACTCTTATGAGGCTTATGAGCTGAGTCTAGCGACGGATCACAAAAAGATGGCCATCGCACATGAGGCACTTGAGGTGTACGTTCACTCCCATGTCGTAAGACCGGATGAACTGTCCTGGACCGACAATTGGGAATCCCAAGTGTGCACTGTCACAGTTCCGACATGCCATTGGGACAAAAAGTCTATTGATGACTTAATCGAGAAGCGAAAGGAGGAGATTATATGTGTCGCACAAAGAAGCCCGTCGTTGGCGAGATTCGCGGAAGGAGTAGGAGCAGATGTCCATATTACTAACGGATACTGTTTCCATGCGAAAGTAGGAGAAGAAAAAAGGGAGGCGTTTGTACCAAGGAGAACGGGGCGAATCCCGGATACTCCACCAGAAACTATTAAAAGTTTTATTACTGATTTCTGGGGTGACGAGCCCACGTGGCCGCGTTCACTGTCTGAAGTGAAGAAATGCTTACGGACTTTATTCGAAAATAATAAGCCGTATACTATTATCCTGCCATATAATGAGAAAGCGATACGGGCACAGGAAATAAGGGACCGGCTTATTGATCATCCTATACCGGTACCCTCTCGCAAGCAACAGCTAGTGGTGGCTTGTCGTATGGGAACTCGTGAGCAGAGCAGTGCATACAAGCGGAAGCTCAGAGACCTCGACAAGTTGAAATTGATACCGCAAGCATTCACATGCTTTGATGGTTTTTACACCCGTAAAGCTCCTTTGCAATACGCGAGACTCATTGACATGCTGGTGGAGCTCGGTAAAGATGATGAGCCGGACATGGTCACGTATGAAAAGACGGGCCTAGATGATGTCTCGGAAGAGGACTTAGGCTTGGAGGAGGACAGAGAACCCCTCAAGCAGCATAAGCAGATGTCTGATGAAGATTTTCAAGCGGCGGCACGGAAAATATTGGAAGAAGGAGTAGGCACGGAGAAGGAGAAGGAGCTTTTAAAAGCCAAATTAGAGGCGAACAAGGAAATTTTTGACCCTCCACATGCAGGTGGTGTCAAGCCTGAAGATTTCACTGCGGTTATTTACAAAATACCGGGTGCGGAGCCGTCACCGGCACCACGAAGGGCGAATTTGAGTATACATGAGGCGAAGATAGCGGAGGAGCTAGCAAGACAGCTGCTCAATGAGGACTTTATTGAGAGATCAACATCTCCAATAGTCTCACAACCGAGAATAGTTCCGAAGCCAGGAGGAGAATGGCGCCTGACAGTTAACTATGCTCGTGTTAACAAGGTGCTGGAGGAAGAGAGAAATCCTCTCCCGACATTAGAAGAAGGAAGGAGAGTACTGCGGAATGCAAAATTCTATTCGGTCATTGACCTTAAGAATGGCTTCTGGCAGATACCACTGAGGAAAAGTCCAGATGGCTGACGGCGTTTGTGGTGGGTATGGAAATATACCAATAGAAAGTGCTTCCGATGGGCCTCAAGCAAGCCCCAGGACTTTTCCAGAAGGCGATGCAGAAGATGTTGAGCAGTCAGTACGATGATTTGTCTGACGGAGGCTTTATGAGAAGGCGGGGACAGAAGGCGGGAGAATATGCATTTTGCTATATCGATGACATTATCGTATACTCTAACACAATGGAGGAGCATATCGATCATTTGTCCGATATATTCAGGCGCATCGGAGCTTTTGGCCTGAAGTGCAATCTAAAGAAGTGTCAACTTGCCAAGACGAGTGTGACATACTTAGGGTACGAGATCTCCCATAATCGAGTCTCGATATCCAAAGAGAAGAGGGAGGAGATTATGAATCGACCGATACCGAAGAACCGCACTGAATTGCACTCATTCCTTGCGATGGCGCAATACTATAGCCAGTTTATACCCGATTGGGGTGCAACACGGGCTAAAGTGGAGAAAATGATAGATTTTGGAGACTTTGAGAAGTGGGACGAAGAGGCTTTGCAAGCGTTTCATGCGCTCAAAGATCTTATTTATAAAGACCCGAAAGACGGAGGACTGGTGTTAACGATGCCCGACTTTACGAAACAATTCGTAGTCGATACAGACGCATCTAAGTTTGCGATTGGGGCTGTATTACAACAAGAGGATGAGGAGAAGAAATCACGCCCAATCATGTTTATTAGTAGGAAGTTGTGTGCGGCGGAGAGAAACTATTGCACAAGGCAAAGAGAGGCGTTGGCGGTAGTATGGGCCCTCAAGAGGCTCAGAGAGTATTTGTGGGGAGGACCTCAATTTACTGTCAGAACTGATCATCATAACCTGTTATGGTTGATGAATCATGAACAGACGGGACGGCTGGCGCGGTGGCAAGCGTTCTTGTCTTGTTTCGATTTTACAATGGTCCATCTACCGGGAAAGCGAAATGTGGTCGCTGATAGCCTCTCTAGGCTAGAGTTTAACTCAGAAGTATCGGCGTTGGTGTCCACGGTGGAGATGGAAGACTTGTCCACTGACAAGGTGTATGAGGTCAGCCACATTGAGGCGATGGAGATGGCGAGTGGAGTCCGATATGACCGCACAGGTCTACGGTACAGTCCACAAGGCCCGGATCACGGGATATGTTGTGAGCTACATACCCAGGAGGACGCTGAGTGGTCCTATGAGGTATATGAGAATGCGAAGGCGAACATAAGAGAGGAAGAGGAGACGCAGGATGTTTATGCGGAGCCTCCTCAAGAGCGGAGAAGTGACCTAGACGATGACCCGGAAAGAATCGGGATACGGCTAGAAGATGGTACTGTCCATATAGCCTCGCCTACCGCATGGAGGCAACAACAGGCTCAAGATCCGGAGTTTAAGGAACTCATACAGTTATATCAGAACCCGGATGAGCTGAAGATGACGAAAGCGATCAAAGATCAGATGAAGGAGATGGGATGGAGAGATGGTCTACTGTGGTACAAGGGCCTTCACGGTCGCTATGCGTCACAGCCTGACAAACGGACCCTTTGGGTACCGGAGAGTCTGAGACGATTTATATTTGTCGCAGCCCACAATTGCCCACTTTTGGCGCATCCGGGTCGACAACGAACTCACATGTTCGTAGCGAGGCGATTCTGGTGGAAGAAGATGAAGGAGGAGATAGATCAGGCGGTGGATGCATGCATCCCGTGCAAGATAAACAAAACACCACTGAAGGCAAATTTCGGCCTGATTGGCGAATTTCCTCTTCATGCGGGGATGTTTGAGTTTATACACATTGATCATGTGGGACCTTCCCAGAATCGAAGGATGGTTACAAATACCTCCTCACGGCTATTGACAGAGCCACCAACTATGTGTGGATCATCCCTGTCAAAGACGTTACCGGCAAGACGACGGCCGAGGCGCTGATCGATAGGATCATCTCACAGATCGGAGTACCAAGAAAGATATGTTCTGATCGAGGCTCGGACTTTAATAACGAGGTCATCGACAAACTATCTAAGTATTACGGGATGAAATGGCAATATGTTACTGCCTATAACCCGCGAGCAAATGGGAAAATCGAGCGGGTACACAGACCCCTCAAAGCCTCGCTAAAGATGTATTGCACGAAGAAGGAGAATCAAAGAGCATGGGTCGAGGCAGCACCATCATTTGCGTTTGCAATGAACTGTCTACCCTCCACGGCGTTAGGAGGCTCGAAGAGCTCAATCTCGCCATATCAGTTAGTATATGGGCGTGAGCCTGATATCCCGACTTCGCTCCTTCACCCAAAAGACACTTGGGCGGATGCGGATGGATGAGTTGTTTGGGATGAGACTTAGAGTGAAGATGGAGGCGGAACAAATAGTCAGGGCGCATAGAGAGGCGGAGCGCCGAAAGACTGCTGAAGGGGTGCGACAAGCGCACTTGGATCAGATCAAATTCCAGGTCGGGGATATTGTACTGTTGTATCATCCTCAGGTACCGAAAGGAGTCAGCTCTAAGCTGTTCACTCACTGGAAAGGACCTTATCAGATTATGGAACAGACGGGACCTCTGAACTACAAGATCAGGGGTAGAGGGAAGGTGCAAATTGTGAATGTAAGAAGGCTGATGAAGTATGATCCCTTCTTATTGGAAGATGAATCCGTTGAGGAGGCGTTAAAACGGATGAAGGATGATTTCAAAGAGGTGCCGCCCATCCACAAGGAGGCTGGCATAGACCAAGACGATGCTTATCGGGCACCGATAGCTGAGTAGGAGGAAAGTGAGGTGGACAGTAAGGAGAAGACTGACCGCATAAGCGCGGTGGGGACTCAGTCCAAGTCTCCGCGAGAGCATAGCGGAAAGAAGGAGAAGATCACAGAGGCGCAGCTAAGGAGAGCGCGGAATGATCTTATCAACGACCAACCGAGGAAGGCGATGAGGTCGATGAGATCAAAGGACGTCCACCAGGAGGAGGAGGTGACGGACACTGACCCAAACGCGGGCAACGTTGAGATTGTCCATGAGCGATGGAAGGAAGGCGATGCGATAGCAACCATCGCATGGGTGAAAGATGCTTTCTATCTGATGAGACCAGCGGAACAACATGTCGCTGATGACACTCTCTCAGACTTATACTTGATGCGGGTCGTGGCGGTCCCACGACAGATGCGTGTCACACGGACACTCAAAATATCATCAGCCGCAAAAATAGTACAACCGATACTCCAGTTTTGGAGAAGTATGGACCCGGTTGAGGATCCAAAGGCAAGACATTATCTGCCAGTATATAAAGACGCAAAAAGTCTCGAGACATGGGATGATACAATTACTCCCAGAGACAAGGATTACACTGCGTGGACCATTCAGACACTGCCAAGAGGAGTGCTTGATGTCCCTTTTGAATTATCGTTGGGCGGAATCCCTAATAAGATCTGGGACATTCTCGAACAGTCAAAGTTCGATCTGACTTTTGTTGGTGGTCCTCCACCAGGCAAAGAAATCCGCGCCAGACGACGAAGGCAGTGAAAAAGAAACTATTTTTCTTTATGCGTCTCAAATAAACTGGTTGATTGCCCACGGCGTATCATGATTTGATCATGCATCATCAGTTATCAATATGAATATTAAAAAGACTCAGTGATATAACTTGGCATTCGATCGCAACATACGAGTGCGAAAGGTCGATCGACGATGATACTACACCGTATACGGGGATCGCTAGTGTATTGAGCGATGGTGTTCCCGGGTATGACCCTTTCCAAGTCCTGGGATGATGTTCTCGAAAATGAAATGTTCTCTGAAACTTTCATTAAATTATTTTTTACGATA
>WBZZ01002496.1:22500-27500 GCA_019918135.1 Paulinella micropora | reverse complement strand
TGCACCGCCATTGCCATCCACGAGCAGTGTGCGAGTGTGCTGCTGGCATGCGTGGCCGAGCTCGGCGTGTGGCTTGCGTGGTGTGTGTGTGTGTGTATGATGTGTGTGCTCTGAGCATGTTGCTCCTGCTGCTTGCGGTGTGTGGCGTCTAACCTGCGCGTGGCCTGCGCCTCCGCCGCGCTGAGCTCTTTCCGCAGCTTGCTCTCCGTGTGACTCTGCGCCACCTGCGCCCAACCCACACCACAAACTATCGGCGACAGTCGTAACTATGTTGGTGTGCAGTTGTCTCTGTTGGGTGGGCAGGTGGATTGTGTGTGCATATAGTCCTTGTATGTGCTGTATGTCCTGTATGTCCTGTATGTCCTGTATGTCCTGTATGTTGTTCAGTCATGCCTATTGGCTGAACAAGGGTGGTGTGTGTGCATACCGTCTGTGCGCCGGCCGCCTGCAGATCTTTGCTGGACTGTAGCACACACAAGCAATATAGATAGAAGATAGATAGATAGATAGATAGATAGATAGATAGGTAGATAGATAGATAGATAGATAGATAGATAGGTAGGTAGATAGATAAATAGATAGATAGATAGATAGATAGATAGACAGACAGATAGATAGATAGATAGATAGATAGATAGATAGATAGATAGGTAGGTAGGTAGATAGATAGATAGCAAGTAGAGGATGAAGGCAAGTCGAGACAGCAGCAGAATAATAAGCAGTGAAGTAGACGGGATACACAGCAAATAGCGAAGTAGGCAGGACTGGTACTGGGGCTCGGGTTGGGTGGGAGGTGAGAAAGCATAGACAGATAGAAAGAAAGAAAGAACGAAAGAAAGAAAGAAGAAAGATAGATAGATAGATAGATAGATAGATAGATAGATAAATAGATAAATAGATAGATAGATAGATAGATAGATAGATAGATGAAATGGAGAGTTGTAGGGTAGCTGCGCTGCAAAGAGAGAAAGAGAGAAAGAAAGAGAGAAAGAGAGAAAGAGAGAAAGAGAAAGAGAGAGAGAGAGAGAGAGAGAGAGAGAGAGAAAGGGGGTGCATACTTTGTCTAGGTTCTTGCGCAACTTCTGCAGCGTCTCCTCCAGGCGCAACTGTGTAGCAGACATAACAGCAACAACACACACACATAGTGACATGAATAGCACAGTTTCTGCAGGCTCTCTTCCAGCCGCACCTGCGTCCCACACAGCCATACCACAGCCAACAGCCACCAGCAGGCATGACAGCAATAACACACGCACACATAGAGTGACATACATAGCGGACATACAAACAAACATCTGATGATAGTAATAGCAGCAGCAGCAGCAGCACAGCAGAAGCTGGGTGACGATGAGGAGTATGATTGTTTAGTTACATCTACGTACAAAGGCTAAGGGTAATCAAACATATTTAAAAAATGATGTATGAGAAAACATACATTTAAAATATTAATAGGGATTGGAGGGATAAAGAAGAAAGAGGAAGCGGGAAAGAAGAAGGGTGGGGGCTGCACCGTTTGTTGTGTGGAGGCTTTGAGTTTCTCCTCGGTATTGAGCAGTTTGGTTTTGAGCGTCTGCACAGCCGTCTCCTTCCCCTCCAGCTCCTGACAGCGCCCACACAAACATACACACACACACACATAAAACTCAGTGACCCACCCCCCCCCCCCCCTCCGCCCCTCAGATGCACCAAACTCTTCTGTCTGAGCAGGTGTGTTGTATGCAAGCGAGCGCATCAGCGAGCAAGGGCCAATACAAAAGCAATAACAGGACAAGTCCACTTGTGAAGCCAAGGGTGGGTTGGTGTACCTCCTTCAGCGTCGCAGAGTCCTCTTGCAGCTCCTGGCAAGCAGACACGCAGCGCTTGAATGAGCAACCAACACAGCGCTTGAATCATGTGTTCACTCCTGTCTTCTTCTTCTTCTTCTTCTTCTTCTTCTTCTTCTTCTTCTTCTTCTTCTCCTCCTCCTCCTCCTCCTCCTCCTCCTCCTCCTTCTTCTTCTTCTTCTTCTTCTTCTTCTTCTCCTCCTCCTCCTCCTCTTCCTCCTCTTCCTCCTCTTCCTCCTCTTTCTCTTCTTCTTCTTCTTCTTCTTCTTCTTCTTCTTCTTCTTCTTCTTCTTCTTCTTCTTCTTCTTCTTCTTCTTCTTCTCCTCCTCCTCCTTCTCCTCCTCCTCCTCCTTCTTCTTGTCATTGTTGTCATTGTTGTCATTGTTGTCATTGTTGTCATTCTTCTCCTCCTCCTCTTCCTCCTCCTCCTCCTCCTCCTTCTTCTTCTTCTTCTTCTTCTTGTTCTTCTTCTTCTTCTTCTTCTTCTTGTTCTTCTTGTTCTTCTTGTTCTTCTTGTTATTCTTCTTCTTATTCTTCTTGTTCTTCTTCTTCTTCTTCTTCTTCTTCTTCTTCTTGTTCTTCTTCTTCTTGTTCTTCTTCTTCTTGTTCTTCTTCTTCTTGTTCTTCTTCTTGTTCTTCTTCTTGTTCTTCTTCTTGTTCTTCTTCTTGTTCTTCTTCTTGTTCTTCTTGTTCTTCTTGTTCTTCTTGTTCTTCTTGTTCTTCTTCTTGTTCTTCTTCTTCTTCTTCTTCTTCTTCTTCTTCTTCTTCTTCTTCTTCTTCTTCTTCTTCTTCTTCTTCTTCTTCTTCTTCTTCTTCGTTTGCTCCTCGTCCTTCTCCTTCTTCTCCTCCTCCTCGTCCTCCTCCTTCTCTTCCTCCTCCTCCTCTTCCTCCTCCTCCTCCTCCTCCTCCTCCTCCTCCTTCTTCTTCTTCTTCTTCTTCTTCTTCTTCTTCTTCTTCTTCTTCTTCTTCTTCTTCTTCTTCTTCTTCTTCTTGTTTTTCAAGAAGGAGCGGGGTGTGTGTGCAAAGTGCTAAATACTAAGGCAGGACCAGGTTTTCGCCTTTACTGCGCGTCAGAGCCTCGTCCAGCTCCTGAACAACACCAAATTAGATAAGTATCCATGCACGCACTTATGCTTACTCTACTGACATACCTACCTAGCCACCAATTCAGACAGCTTCTCTTTTGAACTCTTAGTGAAATCTAGCAAGTCCACCTACCTGCCTATCTACCCAGCAGGCCCATTCTACACTAACCGCAAAATTCTGGGTTTGCAAGAGGATGCAGTGCAGGGGATGTGCATACAGTGAAGGGATGGGCAGGCATGCAGTGAAATAATTTGCAGGCATGTAGTGAAGGGATGCAGGCATGCAGTGAAGGGATGTGCAGGCGCGGAATGATAAAGGGATGTGCAGGCATGCAATTATAAAGGGATGTGCATGCAGGCATGTAGTAACGAAGGGATGGGCAGGCATGCTGCTGACCTGCAGTTGCTGGTTGCGCTCTTTGAGTTGAGTCTTCACATCCTCCTGCGCATGCCCAGCCAAATACACACATACACACACATCCACCCCTCACACCCTCCAACACCCATCCAATTTCCCACCTCCCACCCATTCATCAATCAGCCACCCACTACCAATCCACCATACATGCACATGCATACATACATACATACGTGACATACATACGTGACATACATACGTGACATACATACGTGACATACATACGTGACATACATACGTGACATACATACATACACATTCACATACACACCTGTTCAGCCTGTATTTTGTTTAGCTGCTCGGCCACCTCGTCGCGCGCGTGCTCCACCTGCGTAACATATAATACATACATGCATACATACATGCATACATACATACATACATGCATGCATACATACATACATACATACATACATACATACATACATACATACGTGCGTACATACGTACTTACGTACGTACTTACGTACTGACGTGCCTACATACAATATGTGTGTGTGTGTGTATGTGTGTGTGTGTGTGTTTGAGTGTAGGAACACATGCACGGTGCATACTGGCAGTGGGGTATCAACAGCAGACAAACAAAAAGATAGGTGGTTTTGATAAATAGGCAGCAGATAGGTCAGGCAGATGCAATAGGTAGATAGCTGTTGTGGTGGTTGTTGTTTGCCTTTTTCTTGGCGTTTGCCCACTCTGCCTCCTGTTCTTCGAACGCCTTCTCCATGCGCTGCCGTAAACTCTCTTCCTCCTACCACACAGAACAACTCACTCTTTGACACTTACTTCTTCTGCTGTCATTTGCTCTCCCTCTCTCTCTCTCTCTCTCTCTTTTTTTTTTTTTTTTTTTTTTTTTTTTTTTTTTTTTTTTTTTCCTGTCTCTTCAGTTTTCTCTCTCTCTCTCTGACCTCTCTTCTTTCTCTATCCTTTTCAATCTTCCTCTCCCTCACCCTCCATCCCCCCCCCCCCCCCCCCTCCTGCCCTCTTCTTGTTGTCTTGCAAATATGTTGTTGGTTTTCACTTGCAGTTGTTTGCCGAGGGTGGTCAGTTAGTTGCTGTGACATTGCTAGGTACTTCTTACTCCCCCCCCCCCCCCCCCCCTCCCTCCCCTCCTTTCTTCTTGTCTTGCAGATTATTGTTGTGTCTTACCTGCAGTTGCTTGGTCAGTGTGGTCAGTTGCTGTGAGATCGCTAGGTACTTCTTCTCCAGCTCCTCGCCAGCCTCCACCATGCTCTGACGCTCCTGTACATCATGCATGCATGTATGTATGTATGTATGTATGTATGTATTTATGTATGTATGTATGTATGTATTGTACGCCCACAGCACATAGCCAGAAAGCACACACACACAGACTTAAAAAATCCATGGCAAGAAGAGGAAAAATACAGAGACTAGCAGAAATAACAAGAACAATGCCCACGGTTACGCAGTACACACGCATGAAAGACATAATAACGGGGAGAGAGATGGAGTGAGCAAGAGCGTGTGGTGAAGAGGCAAGAACCGCTTCTCCGAACTCAACCAGCTCCTCGTTGTCTCTGCGCGCCTGCTCCATCTGGGCGCTCAACATCGCCAGCTAAGACACATCAGCATACACACGCAAATACATAAATATGTCTCTATGTATGCATGTATGTATGTAGTTGTTCCTGCGCGCCTGTTCCATCTGGGCGC
>WBZZ01002496.1:10000-15000 GCA_019918135.1 Paulinella micropora | reverse complement strand
GCCCGCATGCACACACACACACACACACACACACAGAATTAAACGAACCCATAACACCCTCACCCACAAACACACACACACACACACACACAGAGACAAACTTTATTTAGTTGAGAAGTAACAACAATACGTATGCAGGTAGGAATGTGTCTAGCTGTGTAGTTGCAGCTATCTATCTATCTATCTATCTATCTATCTATCTATCTATCTATCTATCTATCTATCTATCTATCTATCTATCTATCTATCTGGATCCTAGAGGAATAATCGGTTTGCACTTTGTGGCTTGCGCCAAGAGCAGTCGGCTTACCCTAGCACGAAAAGCAGAAACAATAAATTGTGGTTACTATTATATTACTATTATTATTATTATTATTATTATTATTATTATTATTATTATTATTATTATTATTATTTGGACACCGTGATAGCCCAGTGGTCAAGTTCTACCATCTGGGCCCTGTCGCCAGTTCGATTCCCGTCGGTGCCACCAGTATTTTCATTGATCATACCGATCCGTCTGGACCAGTATTTTCATTGAACATACCGGCCCGTCTGGAAGTGTTGGAACTGCCCTTGCGGGGGTGTCATTAGAGCTTATCGTCAATTCTTCGTACTCCCCTCACGGGTGAGACGATGGAGGCGCATGTGCAGAAATGCATCAGCCATTGACAGAGAAGCACTATTATCATTATTATTATTATCATTATTATTATTATTATTATTATTATTATTATTATTATTATTATTATTAATATTATTATTATTATTAATAATAATAATATTATCAATATTATTATTATCCCTGAAAGGTGTTGGGAGTAGGGGGTGGGGGGTTCGGGGGGAGGGGGAAAATGAAAACTGTGTACCCCCCCCCCCCCCCCCCCCCACACACACACACCCCACCCCCTCGCATTTCCGCAACCCTGTCAGAATTAATCATGGCTTGTGGGAACGAGGAGGGGTTGGGAGCTCATATTTGCAGGGTGGCTAGCCCCAGACTCGATGTTGATGCTGAAATGATTTTTTGCAATTCACGCAAATGTTTGCGTTAGGGAGTGTCCTGAATACCAAAATTCCTTGTTTTATTTCGCACCCCTGTCCCTATAAATCATGGTTTGTGTGAACCAGGAGGAGTTGGGAGCTCATATTTGCAGGGTGGCTAGCCACAGACTAGATGTTGATGCCGATATAATTTTTTTTGTATTCACGCAAATATTTGCGTTAGGGGAGTGTCCTGAATGCCAAAATTCCTTGTTTTTTTGGCACCCCCTGTCCCTATAAATCTGTCCCTATAAATCATGATTTGTGTGAACCAGGCGGAGTTGGGATCTCATATTGACAGGGTGGCTAGCCCCGGACTCGATGTTGGTGCTGATGTAGTTTATTGGAATTCACGCAAATAGTTGCGTATGATGAGTGGTCCTGAATGCCAAAATTCCTGGTTTTTTGGGAGTACTTGCCGGTACCTCCGGCAATTGAACGTACCCTGTCGACGGGGCAGGGGGGTTCGGGGCCCCGGGAACCCCAGCCCTGCAATTCTGCGTACCCATTTCGGTCGCGGGTGGCACCCAAACCAGAAACTTGATGTCTTTGTGCCGCCAGGCGCCGTTTGCGCACACCAGAGGGATTTAGCGGCTGATATTTGGTGTATCTGACACTTCTTGATAAACTCTCTTCAAAAATATGAAAATTGTGGTGACGAGTAGCGTAAAAACCAGAAAATTCAGGTTTTTGCGCCACCAGGCGCCGTTTGCGCACACCAGAGAGAGTTTGAAGCTTATGTTTGGTGTACTCGACACCTCTCGGTGAGCTCTCTTCGGAGTTCCAAGAAATTTGGTGCCGGATGGCACAAACTCCAACGATTTTAGGTTTTTGTGCTACCAGAGCTTACACTTGCATTCTGATGGTACCTCAGGCAATTGAACCTACCCTGTCGACGGGGAAGGGGGGGTCCTGGAGGCCCTCCCCCCGGGAACCCCAGCCCGGCAATTGTACTTAGCCTCCGCGTATTAGCCGGCACCAAAATGAATGGCTAAGAATGCTGCAAGCTCTAAGAGTTTTGCCGGAAGGGTTTACGCCTTCCGGCAATTGAAAGTACCCTGTCGATTGTGGAAAGTGGGGTCCGGGGCCTCCCCCCGAGAACCCCAGCTCCGCAATTGTACGTACCCGAAGCGAATATGCCGGCACCAAAATGAATGGCTGAGATAGCTCCAAGGCTGTAAAAGTTGTGCATGTAAGAATGAGAGGAAAAGCGACCTAGGGAAGAGGGGGGAAGGGGGGGGGGGGCGCGAAACGCACCGCAAACCATGCTTTCAGGTTTTGGCGCAGACCCTAGTAATTATTATTATTATTATTATTAACATACCGGTCCGTCTGGAAGTGTTGGAACTGCTCGTGCGGGGGTGTCATTAGAGCCTATCGTCAATTCTTCGTACTCCCCTCACGGGTGAGACGATGGAGGCGCATGTGCAGATTTGCATCAGCCATTGACAGAGAAGCACTATTATTATTATTATTATTATTATTATTATTATTATTATTATTATTATTATTATTGGACACCGTGATAGCCCAGTGGTCAAGTTCTACCATCTGGGCCCTGTCGCCAGTTCGATTCCCGTCGGTGCCACCAGTATTTTCATTGAACATACCGGTCTATTTCTGGACCAGTATTTTCATTGAACATACCGGCCCGTCTGGAAGTGTTGGAGCTGCCCTTGCGGGGGTGTCATTAGAGCTTATCGTCAATTCTTCGTACTCCCCTCACGGGTGAGACGATGGAGGCGCATGTGCAGAAATGCATCAGCCATTGACAGAGAAGCACTATTATTATTATTATTATTATTATTATTATTGGACACCGTGATAGCCCAGTGGTCAAGTTCTACCATCTGGGCCCTGTCGCCAGTTCGATTCCCGTCGGTGCCACCAGTATTTTCATTGAACATACCGATCCGTCTGGACCAGTATTTTCATTGAACATACCGGCCCGTCTGGAAGTGTTGGAACTGCCCTTGCGGGGGTGTCATTAGAGCTTATCGTCAATTCTTCGTACTCCCCTCACGGGTGAGACGATGGAGGCGCATGTGCAGATTTGCATCAGCCATTGACAGAGAAGCACTATTATTATTATTATTATTATTATTATTATTATTATTCAGCCCAATGGCCTCAAGGCGTTAAACTGTGACGCCAACTCATAACCCTTTGGTGGTAGATGCTGGGGAGGAGGGTCGTTGCGCGCGTAAAAGATCTTAAACTCCGCATATGCTGGTTGATAGCCCAGGACCCAGCAGACACCAGATTGTTATGGGTGGGGTTTCGAGGCAGCTCTAGCAACCGCGCTTGGTGTATGCACTTGCACATTCGGTGACGTCTTGCAAGAGGTTGCTGGGACTGCGGAATAACCTCGGCTTAGTGCAGTCTTGCCCTCAGGAGCTCCATCGGTGGCCCCGATCATCAGGCGAGAGACTGACACGGGGGGGTGGAGGACCTCGAACAAGGGTATTGGAGGCTTATGTCCGTTGAGGATATGCCATCAGCTGCATCAGTACGCCTCAGATATAGTATTATTATTATTATTATTATTATTATTATTATTATTATTATTATTATTATTATTATTATTATTATTATTATTATTATTATTATTATAATTATTATTATTGGACACCGTGATAGCCCAGTGGTCAAGTTCTACCATCTGGGCCCTGTCACCAGTTCGATTCCCGTCGGTGCCACCAGTATTTTCATTGAACATACCGGCCCGTCTGGAAGTGTTGGAACTGCCCTTGCGGGGGTGTCATTAGAGCCTATCGTCAATTCTTCGTACTCCCCTCACGGGCGAGACGATGGAGGCGCATGTGCAGATTTGCATCAGCCATTGACAGAGTGACAGAGAAGCACTATTATTATTATTATTATTATTATTATTATTATTATTATTATTATTATTGTTATTATTATTATTATTATTATGGGGTGCACAGTATGGCACCCCACGGGAAGAGGAGGTGGTTGGGCCTCTTCCCACTGGTTTCGAGGCTATGTCGTTGTGTTGGCTCCGAGGCTATGTTGTTGTGTTAGTTCCGAGGCTATGTTGTTGTGTTGGTTCCGAGGCTCTGTTGTTCTGTGGGTTCCGAGGCTATGTCGATGTGGGTTCCGAGGCTATGTTGTTGCGTTGGTTCCGAGGCCATGTCGTTGTGTTTTTTTTTATAAGACATACACCACGTGGGATCAAAGGGGTATTTACATTCCGAGATCTAGGGGTGGTGACGGGTTTCGAGGCGTCCCAGATACTTACCACAAAACGTCCTCATGCGCTGGCAGACCGCATGAAATGTCTGCTACCCCTGTGAGTACCTCCATGCGGGACCTACCCAGTCTCGTGGAGCTCTCACGCGGGGAAGATCAATCATTTGTAGTTGATTTCCTGCAAGGTACCCGACACTGTGCGGGTAGTAGGGACTTCCTTTTGGGGCCTTCTATGCAGGATGGTTAGAGTCACTCTTCCCTCCCCAACATACTCACTGTAGTCCCTGTTGGGTCGAGGGATGGAGGCGCATGGCCCTCGGGCTCAGCCATGACAGATCAATATATATTATTATTATTATTATTATTATTATTATTATTATTATTATTATTATTATTATTATTATTATTATTATTATTATTCAGCCCAATGGCCTCAAGGCGTTAAACTGTGACCCCAACTCATAACCCTTTGGTGGTAGATGCTGGGGAGGAGGGTCGTTGCGCGCGTAAAAGATCTTAAACTCCGCATATGCTGGTTGATAGCCCAGGACCCAGCAGACACCAGATTGTTATGGGTGGGGTTTCGAGGCAGCTCTAGCAACCGCGCTTGGTGTATGCACTTGCACATTCGGTGACGTCTTGCAAGAGGTTGCTGGGACTGCGGAATAACCTCGGCTTAGTGCAGTCTTGCCCTCAGGAGCTCCATCGGTGGCCCCGATCATCAGGCGAGAGACTGACACGGG
>WBZZ01002496.1:0-2500 GCA_019918135.1 Paulinella micropora | reverse complement strand
GTATGCATGTATGTATGTATGCTCGCGTGTGGCGGTGTGTTGCATGTTTGGTCTATATGGCGTATGTCTGCCGCTGTGCGTGTGTCTCAGGTCTGTGGGTTGCATGACGCGTCCTTGAAGAAGATCCTCGAGCCCACCTACCAGGTCTTCCCCACCCTCATCTGCCCCATCTCACAATCGTATTTGATAGTTCTGCCAAAATTTTCAAGGACGGTGATAACGGTCAAAACTTTTTGAAAAAATTCTTCTGGATTGTGGCCTCGCGATGTAATTTATTTTTGACAAATTTTTATGTGAATAACGGTCGACACTGTCTAAAAATCATCGTGAGGACTGTGTCCTTGTGCTTGCGTATGTATGTATGTATGTGTATGTATGTATGTATGTATGTATGTATGTATGTATGTATATGTATGTATGTATGTATGCATATATGTGTGCATGTATGTTTGAAATGTATGTAGGTGATGTATGTATGTATGTTTGCTCCTTACCTTGGCTCTCTGCGCCCTGCCCATTGCGCTGCAACCAGATCCTTCAGCCGCTGTTAGATGCTTTTCTTACGCACTGCTGCAGGGAACTCGTAAGATTCTGTCGGCCCTGATCAACTTTGCCAAGTTCCGTGAGGCTCGGTATACACTCACACATCGCTCCCTGCAACACCTCTGCCACACACCACACAAATATACATATATATATACATATATATATATAATCATCTACTGCAGGCTGGTGAGCTACCAGCAGTTCTCCGAAGCGACAGACCAGCTGATGGAGCAGAAACAGGCCATGGAAGACGAACGGTAAGCGTATGCGCATGCCAGACTGTTTGCTTGTGCGCATGCGTGCATGGGTGCGCACATTTCTTAGTCTGCCGTGTGTACATATACTACGTACGCATCAGCATATGTATGTTTTTTTTTTTTTTTTTTTTTTTTTTTGGTAATGTTATGTACAAAATTATTTCTTTACCGTGCATATCTGAGCCTGTGATACCAAAATTCATCGTATGTGCACAAGTAAGGGACACACGTGCATTACATATATATGTGTGTGCATGTGTGCAGCGTGCGTCTGGACACTCTGCTGCAGCAGCAACAGGCTCTGCGGGTACAATGCAATATACACACACACACACACACACACACGCACACACGCACCCACACACACGCACACACGCACGCACACGTACGCGCGAACACAAGCACACACACACACACACATACCCACACATACACACACACACAAAACACACACACACACACACACACATGCACACGTACGCACACACAAACGCATACACGCATATGCTGAGTGTGTGCATGTACTCGGTCGCCGCGCGCAAAATCACATCATCTACACAGGACGACATATCACATCACACAGAGCAAACCATATCATACGCAGTCCGGGATACCTCAGTGCATGCCCATCTTCCTTTTCAAGACACAAGGCAAAAACAGGGATACAGTTGTATATATGTATGTGCTGTGTGTTGTGGGTGTATGTGTGTGTGTGTATGTGTGTTGTGGTTAGGACGAGCGCGCGCCGCAGGTGAACGCCATGCAAGACGAACTACGCGTGCTGGTCTATTCTATATACATGTACATACCATATTGAATTTCGAGTTTCGCCTTCTCTTTCTTTCTCACCTGCCCACAGCCCACACTTTACTCTCTGTGTTATGTGCAGAACGAAGTCATTGTGGAGAAACAGAACGAAGACAACGTGCTGCAGGTCACTATCTATCTATCTATCTATCTATCTATCTATCTATCTATCTATCTATCTATCTATCTATCTATCTACCTATCTACCCATCTACCTATCCATCCACCTATCTATCTACCCATCCATCTATCTTCCCATCATTCTATCAACCATTTCACCTGCCTACTGCTATAGGAGCAGCTCGACTCGCAGCGCAAGATCACTGAGAAGATGGAGGGCAACCGCGACAGCCTGCGCTCCGCTGTCGAAGTCCGCTGATTATCATTATTATCATTATTACTATTACTATTATTATTATTATTATTATTGTTATTATTACTATTATTATTATTATTATTATTTGGACACCGTGATAGCCCAGTGGTCAAGTTCTACCATCTGGGCCCTGTCGCCAGTTCGATTCCAGTCGGTGCCACCAGTATTTTCATTGAACATACCGGTCCGTCTGGAAGTGTTGGAACTGCCCGTGCGGGGGCGTCATTAGAGCCTATCGTCAATTCTTTGTACTGCCCTCACGGGTGAGACGATGGAGGCGCATGTGCAGATTTGCATCAGCCATTGACAGAGAAGCACTATTATTATTATTATTATCATTATTATTATTATTATTATTACTATATTATTATGGACACCGTGATAGCCCAGTGGTCAAGTTCTACCATCTGGGCCCTGTCGCCAGTTCGATTCCCGTCGGTGCCACCAGTATTTTCATTGAACATACCGGTCCGTCTGGAAGTGTTGGAACTGCCCGTGCGGGGGTGTCATTAGA